>VZRO01008252.1:101210-130395 GCA_013397915.1 Daphoenositta chrysoptera
TTTTAATATCCGTGGTTTTGTACATAAACATCTTTCCTTGCTCTAGATCGGCGAGCGAGGGTGCTTTTTCACCTTCCTCGGCGGGATGCCTGTCTAAATGTCATCTTCGGATGACGCGTCCAAGTAATCTCTGCGATCTTCAGGAGACCAAAGGAATTAAAGGCAAGGGGGAGGATCGTTGCCTGTAAATCACTCTAACCTGCCCCCCATTCAGACAGTTCGTTTTGATCATTACTTTTAGTCGAGCGGGAAAAATCGTTTACTCCCAACACAAGATGTCACGATGTACCAGGGTGTCACTGGTTTCTCGGCAGTGCGAGGCAGGACAGACAATGAAGCAAAGCCGGGAAAGGCAGCCCTGTGGCAGAGCCGCGTGCTGCTTCAATCCTGACTTGACACAGTTCTGACAGGAGAATCGCGGCTAACACATTCAATCTTCTACCTGTTAGCAAGGTCCTCTTCTTCGCAGCAGATGCTTGTTTGAAATACAACATTAAAAAGTCTCCAAGACATGATCCTGATACTTCAAAAGATGATTTAAATTGCCTATGATTAAACAGAAGTGCGTTTGCTGTTTTGTGGAGATGTTTATTTTGGTTGGTGTATCCATTTCTGAGCTGATCCTAGTTTCGGAGCACAACTGGTTTGTTTTACCAAAGTATACGGAAATTAAACTTTTTGGCAGATTTGGTTACTCAGATGTTGTTGTATAATCATAGTTTTTATTCTAGGAAATCTCTTCATTATTGCGGTTTCAGTTTCATGTTCATAACACAGTCCCCTCTGCTTCGTGAGCTAAATGAAATAAGTTAGACTAAACCAGTTAAGAAAATGGGAGACAAATATGAAAGATAAATGTTTACGGTTATCTTGGAGTCCCTTCCCCCCTCCCTCTTTTTGTTCTTTTTCTGTTCTTTTCCTCCGTTTTTTAACTGCGTGCTTCAGGCTCTTTCCTCTCCTCTGAGGTTCTGCAGATGAGAAGCGTTTTTTCAATTAAAGCCGAGACTGAAACTTAAACAAATCCCTCTAGTATTGTAAAAGTGCGTTTCCTTAAGCCCTGGAGGATTTTCCTTCAACTGTCAGTTTCAGGGTGCCTGGATTTAGATCTCGATCTACAGCGGCTGACAGAGATCCCTTTCCGCATGAGGGGCATGCGGGCATTTTAACGAGCTGGAAGGAGCCTTGCGGCCGCAGTGGAACACCCAATTCCCGGGCCCGGCGGCCCGGGGTGACCACCTGGAGGGTGTGGAGGGGGGCAATCCCACCGCGGCGGAGGGAGCAGAAAGGCCGGGATGGGAAGGGACTCTCAGCGGTCTTGTCCCGTCCTTTGTGCTGCTCCCGGGACCTCTTGACATCTCGGGACCTCTGGCAGTAGCCGTGCGATCCCGATGTTTGTTTAGAGAGGTTTTTCCGCTTTTTTTTTTTGACGCCCCCCCTTCCTTTTTTTTCTTTGCATACGCAATGGGCAGCAGGCGTGACTTTTTATAGACGTCTCCCTGAAGGCTGCCACCAGGACCCTTCTCCCCAGCTCCTGTTGAAGAGTCGGTCTCTCCCTCCTTTCCCGAAGCAGAGGAAAAGGGGAGATGATCACGACAATCCGAGGGGTTGAGACACCTCCCACCTCAAGGGCAGACAAGGACATTCAGCGTAAATGCACTGCGTTTTCCCGTGTGGGAAAAAACCCCAAAAAACCAGCCCGAAGCCAAAAACATCACCAGGCACGCTCCTTGCACAGAACGGGCACCTCTCGTAACATTTTACAGGGGATCACCTGGGGTATCGCCACATGGGTTTGGTTGTCTTTCCGTGAAGATATCTTAAGAAATTTTTCATCAGTGTCTGAATGTGGGAGAAAGCTAAGCCTGGAACAGGACACCTACATGAATGTGGTGATCGTAAAATCGTAGGGCCGCACCTTTCCCTTTCCTCCCTGCTACACAGCTCTCAGGGCCGGGGCAGCTTTGTTCAGTGCCCAAGGACGGAGAGAAAGACCAGGCGGGAAACAGAGTTTGGGAGAGAAGCCAGCTGAAGAGCAGAATCTATTTGCCTTTAAGGAGCTGTGTTCCAGGGGGAAATCGGCCTCAGCAGGTGGGAGAAGAGGCTCCACTCAACTCTCCCACGCTGGACCCGCAGGACCCTGGTTCCCGGGGGCGTCCCGCAGGGAGCCGGGACTCCGCGGGCCTCAGGGGCCGGAGGACCCCGCGGAGGGGAAGTGCGAGCATTGAACACCGGGGACGAGAAATATCCGCCCCCCGCCGCCCACCCCATCCTCCCCCTCCGGACAGGTCCTGCTTTCACAAGCGTTTGGTCTGTTCAGCGGGCTGAAAAAGAGTTTCTCAGCGTTTACACTTTCCGGGGGACACCTACGCCGAAGGCTTTGTTGCATTAACCACCCAGCTCTCCCAGCCCTCCCCCTCCAAGACTGCCTACATCCCCTGCATCCCACCGCAGCCTCATCACTGCCCGGGAGCCGTGGCAGACGGACACCCTGCGAGTCTGAGGTGCCCGCGCTCTGGCTGAGCTCCCTAAACCCAGGGTTCAGCCAAGTCGAATTCCACCAAGCTGCGCCAGGGCTGTGCCAGGGGTTCGGCCGGCGGTCTGCCCGGCCCCAGCGGGCAACCTGCCCCCCACGCCCTTCTGTGCTTTCCCCGCGGTCCCAGGATGGTGGGACACGGGAGAAAGCGGGTCCTAGGATGCGGGGTAAAGCAGGGGCTCCGACTGATGGAGGGGAGCTGGCCGCCCTGCAAATAACATGGGTGTTTCAACAGCCGGCCGGGGCTGCGCGGACATCGCGGCGAATAAACCTGCAGAGACACGCTCCTGGTGTAGTAACAGCGTTGGTTTTATGTCAGCCCCGGAGTACTTCCACCGAGTGTTTTTGTGCGTAGGCTTTGCGTTTCCTATACCAGATGACAATGTTAAAGATTTTATCCCCTCCCATCTCTGCACAGCTCCAACTGAACTTCCCGCAGCATCAAAATAAACCCCCTACAGCGGTCAGGATATAGGTCACCTCTCTAAAAGGAAACACAACCCTTCCAAAAATATAAAACCTCTTTGACGTAGAAAAAAAAAAAATACTCTTTTGTCTCCGAGCATCCTCTGTCGGTGTAAATAAAACGTGACAGGCGCGGGGTAAAATAAGAAGCGGGATGTTTCGAGATCACAGGAGAGGCGAGGTCCCGGCGCAGTGCGGGCAGCCGGGCGGCGGCGGCAGAGCAGGCGGCTCCGGGCAGGTGGAGGCTCTGCCGCGCTCCCGGGAGGAGGCAGGCTGAGGGCTCGGGCAGACCTCCGAGGGAAGGCTGCAAAAGACACGGGTGTGGGATCCGATACCCTCCACCCCTTCACATCCTGATCGGTTCTCAGTGGTAAAGGTCGCGCAAGTGCCAGCAGCGCCAGTGCAAAAAATGTTAGCGGCAGCCCTTGTAGGGATTCATCGTGTCTCTGCAAGGCTGTAGGAAAAGCCCCCCCGTCTCCCGATCCTGCTCTGCATACCCCGTTGACAGCCACGAATAAGGGCAAACACGCTTTGGCCCGAGATCTGAGCACACGGCACCTTTTTGACTGGCTTCTCCCCCGCCCAAGTTTACATTCCGATCAAATGAGATTTCTAACTTTACACATTGTCAATAATTTTCATACATGCGCCGACCTTAATTACTTTCCATACCATTTGCAGCAGACAAATAGTTTCAGTGGGGCGAGGGAGCCAGCGGTGCCCCCGGCCCTGGCGGAGGGCTGCGCTTTTCTCCCTGCTCCCCGCCGCCCCCCCAAGAACTCCCCCCTCACGCCGAGCCCTCCGGCAGCCGCGGCCCCCGGCGGGCCGGCATCCTCTTCCCGCAGAAACCCGCGTGAAAAGCTCCGCGGGACGCCCCCGGCGCCAGACAGCGGGGCTCGTCGGGTGGGCAGGAGGGGGGAGCCCTCGCGGGGGCTGCCTGGGACGGCAGGCGTGTCGGCAGCATCGCAGGGTGCCTGGGGGTGTTTGAATTTCGGAGGAAGAAGGGCTCGGAGCGATGTGCGCAGCCACCAAGGCGGCCCCGCCGGGCGACCCTGCGCGCCCCTCAGCCGCGCCGCGGCGGTGCCCGCAGCCCCGGCCCCGCTGCCGGGGAAGGCACTAATCAGGAGCAGGTTTCCCCGTTCTCTCCTTTCCTCCTCGCCGCCTCCCCCCGTGCCCCCCTCTCCTTTCGTGAGAGGTTTGCATTAATTTTTAAGTAAAGCCCATAAAACATAACGACCCACTCAAAGGTAGGGCAGAGTTACTGAGTGCCGGATTATTACATGATTTACGAACATAGTTTGGAAAAAAGTAATAATCCAAGATCGCACCTCAGGAGCGAGCCTGCCAGGGCCGGGCACGGCTGCTGTGGCCGCGGTCCCGCTACCTCCCGCCTCGGCGACCCTCAGTAGGACCGGTTCGAGGTGCGGGAGCAGGAAACTATTAAAACCATTTTAAAATTTTTTAAATTTTAATTTTTTTTTGGTATGTGTGTGTGTGAGTGGATTTACAGGCTGCATCTCCTCGCGTCTCCCTCCTCCATACACACCTTTTTACACCCATACCTCCAAAGCCCCGTGTCTGCTACGATCCTCCACCAGATCAAAGAGGAAGGGGGGAGCAATAGTGCCTCCGGGGTCCATGTCCCCCCACTCCCATCACCCTTTCTCGCTTTCCCTCCTCTATCCGGGAGGCTTTTATTGATGAGCTGCCTCCGAGCCCCCGCACGAAATGTCCCTGAAGGGTTTAGACAATTCATCAGCCATCACTTTCGGTATCTGCTTCCTCCCTTTCAAATACAATCCTCGCACACCACGCTGGGAGGGGAGGGGAGCAGACTTGAGACCAGAACAGCTACATAATCAACGTCAAAACGATACCACTGACCTTTCGGAATCATGGAGTCCCGGCCAAAAAAACCCTCCTCATGATTTATTTTTCCTTTTTTAATTTTTTTTTTTTTCTTTTTAACTTTCACTGCCACACCATTTGCACCACTATTTCTTGCTTTCCCAAATTCATTAGGGCTTTGCAGCTTGGCAGATCCAACTCCTCCACCGCACTAGAGGAGCAAAAAAAGGAAAATACAAAGTGAGGTTTTAAAACTATATCCTTGCAAGCTGTCCACCTCGTCCCCGCAGTGTGTCCGGGCGAGGGGGGAGGGACCGGGGGACCACCGGGGTGCCCGACCTGCCCCGGGAGGGGACCCCCGGCCCCGCGGCGGCGGCCCGGCCTCTCCGCTGGGTGGCGCTGGGATCCTGGGAATGGGGGCTCGGGAGTCCCTCACCTGCCGGGACAGGGCGCCCGGGGACCCCCGCCACCCCCAGACCACTGCTCCCAGCCTTGCCCCCGCTGGGCGCCTTCGCTCAACAGCTCCTGAGCCGCACCGCTTTTAGGATACGTCTGCATCGATATTTTTCACCCCCTATTCAGATGAATTATACCACTGCGTGGAGAGGAAGAGGAGGGACCCCTCCGATTTCAAAGGCCCCGTTGTTTGGCTCTCATGTCATCCCTACCGATAACGCCAGCCATGCCGGCTTCTTGCCACGAAAATAAATTCCCAAGCTGACAGGCGGAGAGGGGCGGCCCCCACCCGGGTCCCGATCCTCCTCGCCGCCAGGCTGGGTTTAAACATCCCACATCACCCCAGAAGCAAAAACCCTCGCCTCGGATTTGTCCCAGGGCAGAGTAATATCCTCTGCTTATAAAGACCTGCTATGCCTTTTAAACACGAGGCTGACATCACACATACGTTATATGTTCGTCTTTATTAAAACTTCGAGAGAAGTTTTTATTGTTTGGACCGAAGGGAGAGGAAGGGTGAGATTTGTTGGGAGGAATGGTGCTGGTTATGTGGACCTAAATAAACCTCTTGCTCTGGGTCTGGGTGGTGAGCAGGGCACCTGGGGCTCCCTCTGCCATCACCAAAAGGGGAGCCTGGATACCAGGCACCCCGGACAGTGCATGGCCTGGGAATGTTTCTTCACTGAGACCTCTCAGGGCCAGCCTGGCACCGACTCTCGCTGGAAGGAAAAAACGCTTGTGGCTGCTTGGGTGTGAAAAGCCATTTGAATGGCACCAGAGAAGAGGTAGAAAAATGTCCAAGTCAATGCAGTCATGAAGGCATTTTACTACTCCTCTTCTGCAAACCCAGACAGCCTTTAAAGCTGCATGTAACATGCAAAGCAATGGATCTCTTCCAGCACTAGATATAGTTAAATTCCCTTCTCTTCCTTGTCTTCAGTCTTCAGAAAAACAAAAGGGCAAATAAAAATAGGATAAAATGGATTTGAGGGGCAAATTTTCTTTACCCTTTCTTTATTTCCTTTCCCTTGTCCTCATTCTTCTTCATGAAGAGAAAAGAAATGAAAAGAAAATACTTTCATCTTCCCACCCCGCTTGAGGGTTGCTGATGAGGGAGCCTGCAGATGATGAAGAGAGACTTCCCCAGAAGTAAAGCAGGGTCTGCATCAGAAGGGAGCTGCTGTGGAGTCAGACAAGGGCAGCAAGGTGGGCACCCACAGGCATGCTGACTGAGGGAACACGTCAGGCTGAGTGACACAAGGATGTGGCCAGAGGTGTGGGAAGGAGGTCTGGCCAGCAGACCTCAGGATAGAGGGATAGCTCTCGTGGTCAGAACTGGGCTCCATCTCCAGCTGCCACCCCAGAAATCCAGTATCATGCACAAAAGAGGCTAGGAGGGCAAATTAATGCTCTGGGAGTTTACAGCTTTCTGGATCTCATCACAGTGCTTCCCAAGCCATATCCAAGGAAATACACTCTGTACTCACCATGCAGAGGAGTCCTCTCCTAGTTGCATGTCCAGCCACAGGGCAATGCAGCTACGGAGTGCAGTGGGAATTGACAGATACTCTTGTAGCACAACAAATACAGAATGGGGGAAATTGCTTGGAGTCTCTGATTCAGTCTGCACATGAAAACTGATCTCTGTCCTGTCCCCCCTTTTCCAGAGGTTCTGAATTGGAACAGTGTGCATCTTCACGGGATAGAGGTTTAGTTTCCTGCATTCTGGGAAGACATTAGCTAAAGTGTCTTATGGCTAACCATGCATCTGATTATTTCAACAGATCAGACATAGTGGCTTGGAGGCTCTGAAGACATCTAAGAGAGAGCCAAGAAATAAGTGAAACAACAGCCAGGAAGAGGATGAGAGGTAGAGATTTCCCCCAGGGAAGGCAGCTCTGCTGCTTCACATGGTACAGAGGATAGAAAGTCCTGTATTTATTCAAATTCAGCTATTCAAATCCTGCTTAATTTTAATTAGGCTTTTCCCCCCTCTTCTACTACTAACTCTTCTACTCTTTCTGTTCTCATGAAAGAGACAGAAAGAAAGGAAAAAAAAAATCCCATGGGCCTTAATGGATCAGGACCATATCTGTTTAACAGATAACATCATATCTTTTGCTCTCCAAATTGAATCTTATTATGAACTCACTCCAAGAAACGCCAGAGCCAAGAGGACATGGCCTTCTCTCCTGGATAGAAGAATGCTAGTGAAGCAACTGATTGGGAGATGAATCTGTTGCCAAAGTTGTCCTGCCAGTAACTAATTTATTCTCCAAAGCATAACTTATTCCAGCTCTTGAAATCTGACATGTGGATCCAAGGGGAAATTGGCTCACAGGAGGTAGCAGGTTCAAGTCTCTGAGCTTCACATAGAAATATGGATCTGGTGCTGAGGGTGAAGACATGTCATTTTCTTTACAAACTTGAGTACTCTGGCACATTCATCCCACCAGGACATCTGGGTGTAGAAATAACTAGCAGTGATATTTGTGCACATCCGGATCATGTCTTAATGGCTGTCTTTTCAACCCAACTCTAATTTTATTTTCAAGTTATTTCTTCTCGGAGACTGGACCTAACCCTGCAAAGTGGCACATTCCCAGCTTAAAGTTATGAGCAACAGGATTGTTATCAATTACTTAGTTCCTAAATGGAAAACCATAAAAGATTTTATATATACTGGTATAAACACATATGTTTGCACGCACACACAACTTTTACCTTTGTATCTTTATATAGGCATACATATAGCATATACCTAAAACATTTGTATAAACTCGCTAGCAAGTGCAGTCCTGACAGGCTATGTGTTAAAGGAACAAGTGCCATGTACAATTATCTTTCTTTCCCTGATGTTTCCCTCAGCTGTGGCTCACTCCAGTTCCAACAGAACTACCGAGTAATGCCAGGGTGACCAGCACCGAGGTGCAATCTTAGCCATCCCATTTTGAAAACGGTATTTATGCATGAGGTGGGCCTGATATGACTGCATTTGTCTTGGCAGACTGGATGCATAGGTGATCTCTGCTATAGGTGAGTAAGAGGTGGCAGATAAGTATTTTCCATGTAAGTGAATGGGTGATGCCTTTGGTTTACAGGGTTGGAGGGATGTGATAGAAATTTGCCTGGTTTGTGCCTTGACCACGTTCTCCATGCATACTGTTGCCTTTTGGGACTTACATGTTTTGACGGCACAGAGGAATTCTCAGATCTGAAAGACTTTTTTCATCTTGACATTAATTTTCTGTTGCCATCTGAGCAGGTCACTAAGTACCTTGAATTGCTGACAAATTGCCTGGTACCCCTGGGTAGAACTGGTGAAGAAGGAAGCCCAGCAGGAGCAGGAGGGAGAAGAGTTGAAAGACTGAGTGAACTTACCAAAATGGCTGTGGAGAGCAAGCAAAAGTGTAAAAGTTTATGTGACCAAAAATGCCAACCATAAAGCTAAACCTCAGTTCTAAAACCAGAGCAATCTTGATGGAGGGGATAATAAGATTGTTTCTTATCCCATTGGCCTTGATTTTCTACTCACTCCTGCTGCAATAAAAAAGGAGTAATTCAGATAAGTTAATGAAACTTTGTTAGTGCTAGTCTGGTATACAGAGCTTATTGAACCCGATGGAAATTTCACTGTGAACATGAGTAAAAGCATAAAAAAAAAAAAAGAAAGCGTAAAGCTTTCGTCCATTTTGCATGTTATTTATACAGCAGAATTAATCAGTAGTAATATCTCAGTGCGATTGGAACAATGCAGGCACATTAAAAAAGTGGAAGTGGTGGGGTTATTTTTGGGCTCCTGCCATTGGGTGCAGTCCATTTCTGAGGCTGTGAGCTGGTTCCCCATAAAACCACCATGAGAGGGTGTTCAATTGGCCTTGCTGTCAGGAGTTGGGGTGGAGTTTGAAGTAGCTGACAAGTGCATTAGAAAAAATAAATATAACTGGAATGCTTGGGAAGTTACCTCATCCAGAGCTAGAAAATAATTTGGACTGCTGTGAGAAGGAATATTCAAAAAAAGATTATTCAGTAGGGAAATGCTTGGATTGGCTATTAATCCCCAGTGCTGAGCATATTTTTCTATATTTCTGTAATTATGTTATTGCCAGCTACTGTGGGACAATTGACAAATAACATCTGGTCACAAAGCCTGTTCAGGGTGATGGAAAAATCACTATAGCAGCAATTAAAATGCTTAGAGCCAAAGAATAAAACAGCATGCAGCAATCAAATGAAACAGAGCATACTCTACAGTCAACAGTTTTTCTCCCTCAGTTTTAAACACAGCAGTGCCAGTCCTGATTGTAACAGACCCAGACTCACTGGTTTCTCAAGTGGTTCCTGCAGACTCTCCTGACACATTAAACTAACCAGCACTTTTGCATCAAATTCTGCTTGATCCTAGATGGGGCTTCATGCATCCACAGTTGTTCTGTTAAGAAATACATGTTTCGATTAATGCTTCAGTCTCTTTGGTAAAATGCTTTTAGATTTAGAAAGCTGAAAATACGTTTGTTTGTTTCTGAGTTTAACTCTTTGCTGTCCCTCTCTTTTCTTCATTTGCTTCCTCTTTTTTATTTTTTTTAAGTGTGTGAATGGGGAGTGAAAAGAGGCCAGTGAAAATTGCTTTCAGTTTGTCTTATTTCTGAACACCTTATGCATGTGCTTAATTTATAAGTTAGCAGATAACTTGTGCATAAAAATAAATATCTCACAGTTACCTCTGTACATATACATAATTCTATACCTAATACATATGAAGAAACTAGAGTGGATGTTTACAACTTAAGCCATATGATTTTTTCAGTTTACAGGAACAGTTTAAAAGATCTGTTCAAGAGCTGAGGTGTATACATCAGTAGAATGATTACCTTTAAACTTTTGAAACAATATTTCAGCAACAATTTCCTTGTCTACAACTTTACAAGGCTGTAAATAGCCCCTGTGTGCATAATGAATTCTGACATCATAGGCCAGGGTTCTTATACACAGCAGGTTTTCCAGAACTTTTATGAGCAAGTTACACCTTGAGGCAAAACTAAACCCCCCAACTTCTTTTATAAACGTTACAATAAAATGTTCCTTTGAGTTTTCCTAGAGCTCAATGTTCCGTCTTTCTTCCCGTTCCAAGTCATTCTTTCTGTGCTGTACACGGATTCGATACATGAAAAATGTGTTTTGCTGCAGACATATTGGATATTAGGTATTGTTACAAGGTGTTTTTTATGGCTAGGCTTGCAGCACCAACGTAACAGGGTGATAAAGAACAAAATCTCTTGCTCTTACAATACTGTACTCACGGCTGTTGCTATTCCTACATGATCCATTTGTGGTGATTTTATTTATCCAAGTGCTGGGTGTAACAAAGCCCCAGTATGTCACAAGCAAGGACTGGGAGGAGAAAGAGTCAACTGATTTTTTCAAAAGATTGAATAGAGACAGGCAGAGATAGGCTTGCAATGAAACTATTCCTTGCAGCCTGACTGTGTTTCTCTTCACCCACTGCTGTGGCAAGCCCACCTAACAGTGCTGTTCTAGGTTCTTACACATTCCACCACAAAGCTGATGCAGCTGTAAAGCTCTTTCTTTCTCCTCAGTTTTCCCACAGTAAGTCCAGGCTTTAAAAACACAAACAAATCGACCTAGATAAAATACTGATGCATGCAATCTCCTTTTAATCACTAGATCCATTCCCAGCAGCTAAAGTGATCCTGGTTAGAGAAAATGAAGAAACATCTCTTCTGTCTGGTGCATTGTCACTGGGCAAGTCACTTCAACGTAGATTTCTGAGCAGTAGACTGGCTAAAGGGTGGGGACAGTTGAATTAGCCAAGAAAGCACTTCAAAAAATGCAAGCAGACTGCATGCGTAGGTGAAAAATGCAAATGGTATCACATCCTCACTGTGTAACATCCCTTCACAGAAAGGATTTAGTGTACAGCATAACCAAAACCTGACTGTACATGGGAAAAAGAAACCTAGGCAAGGTGAACTGAAGGTACTTATACAGTCAGCTGCTCACTGAATGTGTGCTGCTGTCAAATAGCCATGCAAACAGCACCATTCCTGCTTTTCACCCTAATTTCCCCCTCACTTTCAATTCTGTGTCTGCACTTACGTTTCTGGTATCCCCTGGTATGAATTACCATATTCCACACTGAGACTATATATATCTAAGGCAGAAGAGCTTGACTTGCACACTCCCTCTGTGCCTCCAGGTTGAAAAGCCGTGGACAATGTGGAGCTACTTTTTCTTTGGATTCCATTTCACCTTGGTCTGAGAAAAAGCAGAGTTCTCAGGTAAGAGGATCAAGGCAAGTGAAGGCAGCACCACTTCCCAGTGCTAGTGCTGCTAGAGCAGAAAAATTCACTGCAAATCTCTGTCAGGAAACAGTTTTTTTAGCAAGCTGATACTCTTCTCCTTTTACAGACTCATCTAACGAACATCAAAATGATGACAGAGTTTTCCTTGGCCCATTTCCTATGGCAGCAAAGCATCTTCCCAGTGCTGCCCCTCCACCTCCCCAGCACACTGTAAGTTTCATTGTTGCTGAAGTAGGTTATCTAGAGGTCAGTAGGCTAACAGGGTGTTTGGATTTCCTAAAATTGTGCCTGTCCTTAAACGTGGCAAATCGGATTGTTTACACACCACTCCGTGAGCCTGGACCGCACACTGAAAGCTGCATACAATGCTGCTATTTCTGCTTCCCTGCTCCCTTCCCCCTCAGTGTAGGTACTTTGCCTTTCCGTGGGGGGGCTCATTAAGGTTCGTAAAACACAGTAAAGAACCTGGCTGGACACACTTGTAATTCTACAGGTCCACCATGTGCGATATGCAATAAAAAAAATTGCATAGCTGGAAAGAGATGTCCTCAATGAAAGACTTAATTGAAAGCAGCCCTGATGGTCAAAGTGGTATCAAGAGGAAGGAACTACCATGACACTAAGGTTTGAATTTGTTTCCTCTGACACTGATTTCCTGTATAGCTTTGAGCAGCAAGGCACTTAATTTCTTCAGAGCTCTGTTTCCTACCCATAAAATGGGGATAAGAAGATTGTTTTTATTTTATTGCATTTTGTCTTACCTATTTGGACTGTGAGCCTTTCTGCACAGAACCTGTCTCTAGCTGGCTCCCACTATCCATGTGGATGGCTGTTTTAGGCGCCAGCATTACACTGCCAAAAGGCAGGCAATGTCTCTGTTCTCTTCTGCTGTTTTGGGGTTCAAGAGACTTTTACTATGAAGTGCAGGAGTCAGTCTTACATTCTGCTCTTCTTCCTGGACCAGCAAAAAAACTGGCCCTTTGCAAGAGCTCACTTGAATTATTGAGGGCCCTTTTGGGACTTCATTAAGAACTACTTTATTAATATTTACCCCAGTGTACTTCCACTGAGATAATTTCACTGTCTTCACAGGTATTTTGCTTCTGTTTTTTCTCAATAAAAATATACCCGTAAAAGAGCAACCCAATTCATATTCTAAATTGGAAAATTTCCACTTATGTCAACGGCTTTGAACTGAGTATGAGAAACAAGGAAGAACCTCCAACAATAATTTTTTACTTCTAAAGTAGTAATAATCATAAAAAAGTCCTAGTTCTTGTTGAAGGGAGTGACATTCCTATGGCTTTTTGCTCTTCTTAAACACAATATTCAAATTAAATCTTAACTTTGGCTGCTGTTCATTGAAAATACAGCATAGCACGAACACTTAATACTCCTACTACATTTTCTTGTCCAATTGTGTCATGCGGATAACGTTAGAAATCACACTTTACTTTGCTTACAGATTAACACTCAAATATTATGTGCAAGAAAGGCCTTAGGTGCATGGTGAAATTTTGGGCCAGAAGAGGACAGTTTTGGAGAGGCTGAAAAATCCCATGAATTTTCAAAACTTTTATGTCTGCCTCAAGGGTACAGAAAGTTAAGGAACTCTTACCGGAATATTAAAATATATATAATAAACTGAACTTACGAAGTTCACACCACTCTGTCTTTTTGTCATGGTTTCATATTGTCTCCCTCCTTCTGTGCATGCCTGGCACCCCTCCTGGAAACCACCACTGGGGTGAGCAGGAAGAAGTGCGAGGGATCCACCTACACGTAGAAAAAGTAGACAAAATGACAAAGTAGAAGCCATTCCAAAAACTAATGCCCATCACATCACTTCCAATTGCGCCTGCATCAGACAGGTGCAGGAGTGATACCATGGCACTAAGAACTACACTGGGGACAAGGGACCTAACATCCACCCCAAAGCCATGCTTGTATAGACATGAGAGACCACTTGAAGGATGGCCACCACCTACCTGCTCTTCTGAGGGGATGTAAGGCCAGGCTGAGTGCACGCAAATGCTCTGAGCCTCAGCAGCACCGTTCTTTTCAACATACTGTGATTAAGGCAACCATAAAAATGAAGGTGGGCCACAGGCTGGGGTAGTGGCAATAATTGGGTGTGTTCTGTGCTTTGCAAAGAGGGAGGTCGCTGTGGCACTTGCTATGTGGTTTTTAGAACAACTAAATATTTGGTGAGTAGCTGCAGTGTGAGTTGTTCCAATCCCCTTTGGGTAACCTGGGAGAGACAGAAGAAAAGGAGTTGTCATTTTTAGCAGAAAGCTATCTCGTGTGCTTGAACCTTATTGGTGTTTGGCTTTGGTAACACGTGGGCTAGTTCTTGGTATCTTTGAAGTTAAAGTTGTGTGTTTCTTTATTGATATGCTGTTAATTAAAAGCAATTGAGGCAGTGGGTGTGGATAAGACAAGTTGTGATTTTGTATGCGAGCTTGTGAATTACTTTTTCTAGGAAAAAAAGCAGAAGGTGACATGAGTGCAGTGTCTAAAGTATTGAGAGAGGAGAGGTCACTGGTGGTCAGAGAGGTTGTTGATGACCAGTGGCAGGCTTCTGAATGTCACAGAAATGGTCCTCAGGTTGCTTCCCCTGTTGTCCTGTGCAGTAGAAATTGCTTAAGTTGGAGACATCACAGGAAGATGAATTGTGATAGTGTTTCTCTGATTGCTTTTTCTTATGTCAATGCAGAGGAACCACAGCCGGGTGTGACCCTACCCAAATGGGAAATAAGTCTGGGGCTTGGGAGCATCACAACTCCTCACCTTGTGTTTACAGAGTCAGGCAGGAACAGGTAGGTTGCAGCGGGGAATGTGTGGCTGAGCAAAAGGACTGGATAGAGTCACTCTGTGTCTGCTGGTCATGAACTTTGTGTGCTTTGAGAAAGAAGAAATAAAAGATGATATCCAGTTAGTAAAATGGAGAGAAAGCATTTCTAAACAGGTGACAGAACTAGGCTTGAAAAGACTTATATTAAGAGTCCACAGATAAATGAGTATCTTGACACCTGTCAGGGGTACAATGGGGAGCCTTATAAAAGCCATCAGAGAAACAGGACTGAGAATAATAGGGCAGTGATGTGAGCACTTAGGATCTCTCTACACTGATGCTAAGGGTGTGGCAATTTAAAAAAAGTATCCAAAGCCTTAGACCACAGCCAAAGATAAGTTATAAGAGGTATTGCAGAAACCTGGCAGGTGGATTCTATGACTGCTATATCAGAATAAATTACTGTGAAAGGGAGACAGGGAAACAGAAGAGAAGGATTGCAGTACATGCCAACAATTTTAGACTTTCTTCAGAGAAGAAGAGACAAGTACCTAGTTTACTGGATGTTCTGGGGAATAAAAGTAAAGATACGTAAAATTTCTAAGGTCCCAAAACTGAATGGAGGAGTTGGAGGAAAGACTGGTTTTGAGTAACTATTAGAAGGATTTAAAAGGCAGTTCATGGAGTTTTTAATAAAAAATAATACATGATAAAACTAATCAAAACTTTGGAGTGTGCTGAGAACATTTAACTGTAGGAATGTGGAGAAAGCAGTATAAGAAGATGTTATTTCTGACTCTTATTTGAAGATGCTGACAAAGGATCTGAAGTTCTGAGGTAATTTAAGTGAAGAGGATCACCTGAAATAGCTTGAAAATGGTGGTGCTAAAGCACCTGAGCTCCAAGGAGAGGCATTTATTAAAGCAATAGAGGGGAACAATAGACTTGAAAAAAGCTGCCCTCACCAGGCTGCTTAGTGGGACTTTAACAAGGTATCTGTCTTCTAAATCAAAGAAGATAATGAGTATTAGCTGATTTGCTCCCCACTTGTGTGTTCCTTCTCAGTCAGAAGACTCTCTTTCTCTCTTATGCTCCCAGTTCTGTGTAAAATTACATTTACTGTTCATCATCTTGAAGTATTTAGCGTTTCCCATATGCATAAACATCCAAAGTTACGTAAAGAATTCTACAAATAACATTCACTAAGTCCCTCAATTATTGAGAAGGGGGGGCGGTGCCGGGGGAAGGAAGGAAAGGTAAATCATTATTTCTTCTAGTTATGAACACAGCCTGAATAATTAATTTTGGTCTACTTAATACACAGCCAATTAAAGTGACTTCAGAAGATCCTCCGGTCTGCCACTGCCAGTGTGCTGTCCTCTGGGAGTGGAGAACAGAGGAGTATCCAGGTGTGTCCTGGTGTTATCTTAAAAGACACCTGCAGGCTGCAGTGTTGCCTTGATTATCTGCACACCTCTACAAAGGCTCTGCTTCGTTTTTGTTCTTAATGGTATGACAATCACCAGTTGTAGAAACTGGAGTCAAGAGAAAGCCAGCAACCTGGCTCTGAACTAAGACAATACTAGTTTGACACTTCAGGCTAATAGAGGAGAAAGAATAATGGGGGTGTTTTGTCCATTCTAATAATAATGTGTCTGTTCCTACCAAGTAGATCTAAGAGACAAAAATTTTGTAAGGACTGCTGATGTTCCTATTGAAAGCTAAATTCACCTTGGCTTAGAAAGTGCCTTTTCCTACCAGTATCTACAAATTCCCTCATATTAAAAGATGTTTAGCTTTGTGTCCAAAAAGTAATATCAAATCCTGTCTTATCCTTTCATATGAAAGTATGTGTCTCAAGAATAGAATGAGGGCCAAATATGTTCTGTAGGAATAGAATCCTCCTTTTGTAAGAGTGGATGATAGAAAAAGGAAAGTTTTGAGTCTGAGATTCCCAGTCTGTGTTGAAAAGGGGACTGTTGCTGAAGAAGAAGACAGGCTCTTAGGAGAGGTAAATCGACACACTAATTGTTTGGGTAGGGGGAAGAGAAGAATCTCCTCTTAATTGGGGTTTGTGTGGGTGTGAAGTTTTTTGCTGTGATCCTTGATTGCAGTGTGACTTTGCCTAGTGCATGGCAAAGGCATCACACTTGCTGGGTCAGATTTGGACATGACAGAACCAGAAGACGGGGCACCTCCAGTGCCTCTATGGAGGTGAGCTCCTGGGCAAGTCCTTGGTAGATTCAGCCCCCAGACCTACTGCTGACATAAGTCAAGGCATGCAGAGCAGCACCTCCTTGTTCTACTGATCTCTGCTCTGCTGAGTGGGAACCACAAGGATTTAGAAATGGAGTTTGGATGCTTTGGCAGGACCCGTGACTGTCCAGCACTATGAGTCCTTCTATCTAGAAAGCAGTTAATGAGAAGAAATTGTGCTCTACTGAGAGGTTCCCACTGTTGTGTTGACCTGATTAATTTACCAGACAGTGTGTCTGTGGAAAGACAAAGTGTATGTTGGAGAATCACTGTGGGGCTCTTGGTTGATGCCAGGCTTAGGGCTACAAACTACACTGAGAGATCCGTGGGCTAAAGGAGAATTATGAACCTGGAGAGACCAAGGGTGCTCTGTCAGTCCTGGGTGGTGTTACTGTCAGACAGGGATCTGGAGATGTGGATGTTGCAAACGAGTTCAAGGCACAGAAACCAAGCAAAATCCCAGATTAGTCTGCCCACGAGGACTGTCCTGCTCAGTTGCAAGGAGACTTCTCTGGGAGATATTAAACTTTTTCCTTTTTTCTGGAACAAAACAAAGCACCTGGATCCTGCAAGCCTCATTTAATGGTTGTTCAGTTTTTAGGAAAATTTAGCAATTAAAAACTGGGCCCCATCCACATTCACCCCAATATTCAAGACTATGTAGATTTCTGTTTTATTCTGAGGTGATTTTTCTCCCCCCACCCATTTGTTGACTCTGGGATATCTTTAACTGCTGCAGAGCAGCACTTCCACAGTGAGATATTTTTGAACCTGATCTTGCAGATTGTTCCCTGTCAAGTCAATTCAAAGTCTTTGTTTTGCTTCTTATGCAGGAGTCTTATGTTTTCTAGGTCAATACATTTGACTATATGAGGGAGAGTTACTTTTCTCTTTCTTTTTTTTTTTTTCCTCATAGTAATTCCCCACTGAGACGTGTGCTCTCGGCAGTCCTTAACATGTCTGGAGGAAGGGAACAAGTGGAGTTCTCACCTGCAGCTTTACAGAAAAAGCTGTCTCACTAGGGTGTCTGCTCTTATCCAAAAGGACTTCCTGATGGATAGAGCTAGACTTACAGCTGAGGACTCTATTTCCATGCTGCAGATGTAATTTTCCTGTTATAACAGTACAGCTGGTCATGTGTTTTGCATTTTTCTTGACATAAAAGTGCCTAGGGATAGATATATCCACTTGTATCTGAACTGCTTCAGATGCTGCCTGCAACTCTTGCTAGGGCTGTCTGCATAGGTCAACATTTCCAGAAGTAAAATACCTAGAAAGCATTCAAACCTATATTTGGGAATCTGAATTGATGGCCAGCCATTTTTTTTTTTTTTTCTGGAAGGATGTAAAACAGATGCTACCACCACCGAAATCAGTGCCAGCTTTGGTTTCTCCGCTCTGACAGAAACATATGCCTGCTTTAATTTCCTCTAGAGGTCCAGTCCTTTAGTTCCACAGAAGCAAAAAAGGGAACAACATGGAAAATACTCAGTGTCTGATCCAAAGCATGTTGAAATGTATGAAAATCACTATCATGGGCTTTGGATCAAGTCCTAAGTAAACTAATTCTTGGATTGTCACCTCTGGTCATAATGACCCTTTGTTTTGCCTTTTAATGATAAATGATTATGTTATAAAAAGCCTTATGTAATTTCTGGCATGGTTAGGCATCATAAGCAAGGTGTGTAATCTTAGAAATGCTCTAGCTAGTTTCTTGGGTTGTGTAACAAATAATTATGGAATCTCGCTGAGTCTTGCTTTATTATTACACAGCTCCAGGCTCTTACCCCCAGTGGCTTTACATGCTTGTTAATATTTAAACTATCTTGTAGCTTGGGTAATTTGTAATGAGTTTTTTTTTGTTGTCATTGTTACTGAAGCTAATATTAAACAAAAGTAGTTGTCGGGGGAAAGGGGGAAATATGTGATGGGTGATTTGTTCTTCTGAAAGTGCTTTTCCTGATTTTAATACTTTTTGGCTCATTCACAGATACAAATATGAAATAGAAAGCTCTTCCAAAGCCTTCCTTGTGTGCTTCTCTAGCTAATCAGGAACACATAGCACTTCTGCTTCTCAGCAGATTGGGCAGTGGTGAGCACGAAGGTTTGACAGAAAGAATACTTTTGTATAAAATACAGGTCACTCTTAAAGATGATGGTTTTACCTACAAAGGCTAAAGCTCTGGACAAAGAGTATTAAAATAGAGGATGTCTTCTGACTACAGAAAGTATCCAGGCTCATATAAAGGACACAGAGAATTTGGCCAACTTTTGCTGTGAAAAAGATGGACAAGATAGCTCTTGTTCCTGATGGTTTTGCCTCATCCCGTTTAACCATGAAATATTTCTTTGCCAGCTCTAGTCAAAAATCAAGAACTTTCTAGTTACATATGCAAGACATCTGTGGTCTGTCTTTAGGGTCAGAAGAACTGATCAATACCAGAAAATTTTTGTGTAGAATTGTAGCTAGTCTTTGGCAGGCCAGTGCTTCTGCTTACATATGTGGTAGATGAAGTTTCAAGAATGGAATGTGCAACTTTGAAAGACCTTGGTATGGATGGAGCGGTGGGGGATCGCCTGGAGGGGTTTCAAGCATGACTTATGGTTAACCTCACCCTCCCCCACCAGCTTCTGTGGTCTTCACAGGGGCCTGAGGACAGCATGTGCTGCATGATCTACACGCTGCTTACTCAAAGACAAAGGGACAGAGCTACACAGCCTAATACTGATGATGTACATAAGTCCAATCTTCCCTACAAAAGTGGAAGTACATCTGGTTCTTTGATATACAGCAATTTGACTGGTGAAAAAAAAAGCTTCAGGTAGGCTCTGAAATAACACCACACAGGGGTGCTGCTTCAATTTTTCTAATGAAAAACAAAAATCTCACCCGATTGAGCTGCACTTACAGAAAACACTAGCAACCAGTAAAGATATTTTGTTCATGACTACCAGTTCAGTTGGGTTTGGATAATATGGTCCACTCAGGTCTCAAATCCCGTCTGTGGTTGGAGGCCTCCCCCTGCCCACCATACATTTGCCAAGCACCCCTACTTCTCAAAGCAAGGTACAGTAAAGGTGGAATAAGGTTCACAAGTATGATCAGGGTGAGGGATGAATTTATGATAACTCTGCAAGAGATTTCCCATAAGGGGATTTAATGCAGGTCGGAAGTTGTGAGTAAAGGGCTTAGGGCAATGGTTGTAATTTTCTCCCAGATGACAACTACTGTTGCCTGCTATCAGGAGGCACTTTCAGAACAAAATAGCAAGAGGTGCTTCTTCACATGACATGAATCTGTCAGTGAAATTGAACAGAAAAAGTTGGCATAGGCTCAAAAAATGACAGGACAGATTTGTTAAAGAAAAGTTTTTCAAGGCTATTAAGCAGAAAAATCCTGTTTTGATTTAAGAGTATCCCAATCTTCATGCAGAATTAGGAAATGCTTTGGGATGATGTTTACCTGCTGTTGACCATTCCCTAAGATATGGAGGATAGGTGTACTGGCGACAGGACCTTGGGCTAACCAAACTTTTTCTTTGATAGGCAGATTTTTGTACTGGATATATGTGACAGAATTTTGGAATTACATGGCTTCCTATGAAAAGATGCATAACAATTCTCACAATCTGGCTTAGTGTTCCTCATGATATTTTTCCACCAATTACAGATCAGTTGGAAAGCTATATTTAGTTTGGTTGTAAATTTGGACTTTTTGTAAGATGTATTTGAGCTGCGTGGAATGGGCTGGAGTTCTCCTGGACAGAGCAGCCAGGGAAGAGGTAATTCACCTGGCAGGGCATGCTGGTGGTAGTCCAGCAAGCCTGTCTGCCCTGCTTGGGTCTTTCAGCATCCCACACAGGTACAGGCTGAGAGATGTTGCCAGAACTCACAGGTTCAAGTGAAGCATTTGGGCCCCTGGGGTGGTGAGCAGCACGGTCACCCGTGCCATTTGTGGTGCAGGTGCATGTTACTGTCCAGAAAGAGACATTCCCCTGCTTTCCCACATCAAAAGGATGGATTCCTTCTTCTCTGTAGTGTGCGGGTCTTTCTCTGATTGCAGAATAAAAAACTGGCTCTACAAGTCTTTTTATAGAAAACCTTTATTTTTCATGCTCCCATTTACATCAGTGAAACTTGGAGGTTTAATACCTATTTTTTTTTCCTAGCTTTGAGCCCTATGTTCATAGTGTAAATGTGGCCAAATTTAATCCATATTTCTACTCTGTCATATTACACAGCTTTTTCACCAAGACAAACTTGTTATTTCTGTGAATACCAATATGTATTTATCTCTGCAGCCATAAAAAGTTATGGTTTTTTATATAAGTGTAAATGGTGAATTGCCAAATAATTGAGGATTTTATTTGTAGAGAAAATTTTGATGTATTATTCAGATTGTGTATTGATGGGCCCTTTGCTATTACTTTTAGCAGATGATATTCATAAAAAGATTTTTTTCTCTTTATTTTGTGTGGAGTTACTAAGTCAAGCAGGTGCTGGAGTAAATCAAGAAAATGAAAAGTAGTACTATGTTTGACAGTGTTGATCAGGTCTCTGAAAAATAAACCAAATTAAAGTTGAAATGTGAATAATTTCAAATAAGATTTTTTTTTCCCTTCCTGATTGAAAAGCAGGTTCTGGTTTTGTTCTCACTATAACTTTATTTTAATGAAAAAAAAATGAATTCTAGTTAAATATTGAGTTTTTCTGTATGTTCATTCTGTAGAACTAATAGAGTAAGGAGAAAGCCATATGCAAGCAGGGCCACCAGTCGAGCTTCTCTACCAGTCTACACATAAACATCTCAGAGTTCAGGTATGTTTTCAGCCTGATACCGATGATCAACACTGTATGGTTATCATGCATCAGTGCAACTTGAACAGTAGTTGAGTTTACATGATAGAAGATGATGATAAGGTATCTATGCATTGATGGGCAGAAGGGAAGCCCCAGGGCTCAGAGCTATACATGGTGATAAGAGTGTTTAGGTTGGAAGCTTGTAAACCTCGAGACTTGTGACTGATATGGTGTCAGGCAGAGCTGCAGCAAGGCCTTCAGGAGACTAACTTGTTTCCTCCTCCTTTCCCAGGCTCCTTCCAGTTGCTGCTGTGTTTGGCAGTCAATTGTCCTGAGAGGCAGCAGGGGTTGACAGGGCTTAGACAAAGCTTCTGTCTCTGCAGACATCCCGTGGACTAGTTTTGGTTGGAAGAACATGAATCCATGAGTCTCTGGACCTCAGGATTATCTCCAAGGTCCCAGTTCTCATAGATGCGGGAATAATTTTACCCTACTTTACTAAAGAATAATGTGTCCTTCTCCATGAGTATCTGACTAACTCCTGCCTATTGTGACCCTCCCTGAAGAATTAGTGTGTATTTTGAAGGCTTAAGGGGTTTTGTTCTGCCCATTAAGGGGATGTGCCCTTGCAAGACCTGGTCTGTCAGACATTCCAGGTGTTGCTCATTGATTTCGCCTCCCACTGGGGTGAAAATGCTTCTTCTATCTATGGTAAGGATGGCATTGCATGCAGTTCTGGGTGGCACTGTAAGACATGGAATTCTCTATTTCATACTGAGAACCTCAGAAGAACTGGATGCAGCCTGGCCAATGGTAAGCTCAGCACCGTGAAATCCCACTGGTTCTTCAAAACTTACAGCAGTTGTGGCCTTAAGGTTCTTTGAAATAAGTCGAAGATCCAGGAAAACACTTATTATGCAAGTAATCAGCCTGTTCAGTGTCTTAAGATCCCAAATTTGGCTCTTATAAGGCAAGCTTAAAGAAATTCAACAGAAAAACATGAAAATACATAACAAACTATCAGATGAAAAAGAGTTTTATGATTTTTTGGCTTTATGCCAAAATAAACCTCTGGCTCAAAACAGTTTGATGTCAGTGTTAAAGCCTTCTAATTTGAACACCTATTTGGCCTTTTAATAATGCAGGGGACACAAAAATACCCCTTCATGCCTCTGGTTGCTCAATTTGGCTGGGGTTTCCCATTACCTTCTTTCCCAGACTATTTATAGAATAGCAATTAAGATTAATGTATAGCTGCTCACATTTAGTTCCTGGCTCAGCTGGGTTTTGAGCCACTCCCAACAAGAGCTGAATGACTGAGATATTTAATGTCCCTGAGAACTCCTGCTGAAATCAGCTGGAGCCATCTGTCATGTAGATAGACAAGTGCATATCTTGAAAACAAATGGACCTTTTTTATTTTTTTCCCCGTTGTGAAATGAAATTTTGAGGCTGAAGCCAAACAGAACATACTTCTCAGTCAATATATGGAAATACGTTTTCGGTTTTTCTCAGTCTGTTCTTGTCACTGAACAAGAAATTTAACAAATAAATAGAAGGGAGCACATTATGTGCTCCATGCCCTTTTGAGAGGAAATATCCATACAATTCAAGCGTTTTACAGTTGTTATGAAGTGATGAAATATAATGATTGGTTTGTGAGGTTTTCTTTATTGTCTGCAAGCTTTGGTGGCTTGTGTATATGAGCTCAGATGTGACTGCTATCAACTGAAAATGTGTAGGTATGGTCTGAGGGCTGCATGTGCCACTTTGAGGAAGGTACTCTAGTAATAAGTGTACAACACCAGCCTTCTTTTCATGATGGAGATCCTTGTGATGCTCCTGTGCTGCACTTCGTGTAGCGATGGGTGACAGATCCAGGCTATTGGCACAATCCCTGACCATAGGATGTTACTTGCTGGCATTGTGTCAGAGGATGTGGATGGACGGTGCTTACAAAAGCAACCAACCAAAAGAAATTGAACTCAAGCAGTGTTCAATCCTGTTTTGCAAGCAATTAAATAAGAATGAATATGATGATACTGTTTTGTCAGACCTCATCACATCTGGGAGACCTGTAGGCACCGGCCTGTTAAGCCAGACTTCTTGTTCTGGTAAGGAAGAGCAGAACTGTGCCAAAGGGAAGGGTCCCACAGCTTAGATTATTATCTGAGTTAGATTCAAGTCTGGGTGCATGTGACTCCTCAGAAATTGCAAAACCTCATTTCTTAAAGGATACTATGACAGGGTGTGCAAGTCCACAAGGAGCCCTGCTTTTCAACTGCAGTGTCCCCTGTATTAGAATAGATTCTGGTAAAGTAACAACTGCATGTGTTCCTAATGAAGGTAACTACCAGAAGTACTCCAAATGTAAAAAAAAAAAAAATATGTCTTAGGTTACAACAGGTTTCTATATATCCTAACACCAAGCTGGATGAAAAGAATTAAAGACTTTATTTCTCCCGTGTACATGCACATCTATAATATTATGACTTAAATATTCAAAACATTCATTCTTTTCCAGAGGTTCTTTTTATCACTTGGAATAAACCTCCTGACTTCCACTGTGTCAGGGCCCTGAGAATAATTTGCCTTTTAATTGCACAAGACAGTTGCCTTTCCACAACAACTAGTTATATTGGATGATGCAGGAATGCTACAGGAAGAAAAGGAGCGTGGTCCTTTAATTTAAATAGTTCACTACAGTGATATGTCCACTGAATTAAAAGGTGCTCAAATAATAGTGTACAGTGGTCCAGTTTTTAATTTATTTGCTTTAAGATGTCTTAGTGTGGGGGCTTTTTTAAATGTAATACAAATATATGTGAAAATAATTACTAATTGCTGATATCACACTGTGACCTGAATAAAAAGGCTTTTATGGTAAGACAGTAAGACAGTAAACTACAGCTTTGGTGAATTAGCACAAGCACTAGCTCTAGAACTATATCTCATGCTCTTCTCTGTTATAGATTTACTCCTCCAGCTAATAGGCCTTTGGCACTACTGCAAACCTGTGGGTGACCTGATTGACTTCTAGCTGCTTCAGCTGTTTCCCAGTTTAAGGAGTCATCTCTGCCTTGCAGGAAACCCCGGCATAAATCTCCAACATTTAAATCCAGCTATGAAAATGTATACCTTTCTTTTCACACGGAGGATCTCTTGGTCTTGAGATTTCAGTTATACAATGAACGAAAAGGTGTCTAACATAAACCTTCCTGATGCAAACATTAATTAAAGTGTGGGTAATCTTACAGTCTTTGCTCTGGTTGTTTGCAGTGGAGAGGAAGATATAACAACAAGATGATAGTATATGCTGAGCGTGTCAAGTCACCTGCTCAGATTTGAACCTCTCATCTGTGGTGCTAGAAATAATAATGCAAAGAGGAAATTCTCCCTTGCAGCCACTGGTAACGGTATGGGATGGGGGAAACTTATTCCCAGCAAAGAATAAAACCAATCTCCTTTGTATGGAATAAAGAAATCGGGAGCAGTGCCTAGTTCCTGTGGAACAGGAAAATTCGAACATAAATTTTCCTTGGGGGCTCTGACAACTATTTTATCTTGCCAAGAATTGCCCAATTTCCTTGGGAAATGGCACGACCAGTGCTACACTTTAATTTTGCTTTGGCCAAGGTCTCAGCAGTGACTTTGCTGAGATGGATGGGTGGGCTTTGGTTTAGGAGCTCTGACCAGGCAAAATGCAGTTTATATGCTTTATCTTCCCAACTTAGGATCTGGAAGAAGAGATGCTGTCTGTAAGAGACTTGGGGTAAAGTCCTCTTAGCAGAGGATGCTAAGGCATCAGAAGGGTCTATGGCAAGTTCAGTCTTTTTGTAGACTAGATTCGAGGGCAAAGTTGTTTATGTTTCCTTAAGGATAGCTTTGGATAAGGGCAAGTAAGAGGGAAGTGAAAGGGGAAGGCTGTTTCTCTGACTGAACAAGGTTGTTGAAATGTTACACTGAAGGGGGTTGTTTTTGGTGGTTGTTGTTGAGAAGGTTGAGTAACTGCAGTCTGTACTCTCTTGTCATGTGTTAGTCTGGCTGCTTTGAATATAATTTATAACTTCTTTGTCCTTTTTTAACCTGCTTCTTCTGGAGCTGGGGGGCGTGGGAAGAACCTGACACGACTCCAGGTATTGTGACACAGAAAGCTATGCCTTCGCCATGTTCTTACGATTAGTCAGAAAGAGATGATCCAGGGAAGTTCAGAGAAACACAGAAATGACTTGGGGGCTTCCTGGACTGACTTACGAGGAAAAAATTGGGAAAGTTGCTGCTGTACATCTGTACAGTTCTGCTAAATGATTAATGGGGAATGTGATGATAACATGCAAGTAATTGAGGCTTGTGTATGCCAAAGCGAGGGGAATTACTTTGGTGTTGTATGAGGATGAGTACTGAGCACGTGACAATTTTTTGAAGATGGCTGTGTAAAGTACCCAGCAGTTGCTTGATGGTGAAAAAGAATTGCATTAGACACTTGTTTTAGGAATAATACTAAAAATCTGGTATCACCTGGTTATGCAACTTAACTTGTTTCACAAAGAAAATCATATCTTTGTAGGGTTTCTTCTTCATTGCTTAAGATACTTTAAACATAGCTACTACATACTGCCTTGCTTCATAAGTGATTAAAAATAAACTGAAGGAAACTGCACTGGAGGGAGAGTGAACTGGACCATTCCAGAAGACTTTTGTGTTCACATTTTTATACATCCTTATTTGAAACCTAGTGAAGCTGTTTCTGTAGTAAGATGCTGTGATTTTCAACAGTAGGTGCTGTGGAAGGAACTGAAATAGACAGTTTGGTGTCATATGTCTGGTTTGAAATACCATAGGTAATCTCTGAGGTTTAACAGAAGATTGTCTTTTCAAAAATTCAAGTAAGATTAATAACTTCCACTTGGAATGTTGAAGTTCATCTGCCGGTTTGCAGCAGCTACTTGATAAAGTAATAGGCTACTAAATTGGAGTCCCAGGTTTCTGCTGAAATGTTACGATCTTTAAGGCAGGTAACTGAAAGATCTACCAAATAAAAAATGAATTTCACAGAAGCAGTATTGTTGAAGAGTCCTCCCAGTGAGGTATCCTGGGATACCTCATGGAGCCACAGAATGCCTGTAGTTAAGCCCAGTTTGGCTCAGGTATGTTATTCATTAACACTGTTTCTCTGCAGTGGACTAAAAACACTTTGGCAATATCAAGGATAAACATGAAGTACACTATTTATGTGAAGGGTTACTAGCTGACTGTCAGATGTTATTGGAATTATACTCCAGTACCAAATTATTGCTTAAAATAACAACAGCAATTCAAACACAGCTAAAATAAACCAATTGGACCCTAAACCAGCTAAATATACTTATTAAAACATTTATGAACACATACTGCTTATAAACATGTGCTCCATGACTAGTTATGACCAGGAAGCAACTACAGAGGAATTTGGAAAACTAGGTGTCACCTACTTTGCCTATTTTTTCCCCTCTTACATGTTTTTCTACCTTGTGGTCCTGGGTCCCACATACCCTGCTCAAGACTTTGTACTGAAGAGTAGAATTGCATTGCTCCATCTCAAATGTTCTCTGCTATTAAGGAAGGGAAAGAACCCACAAAAACATTGCTTTTCCCCATAGCAAAGGAGGGTATTAGTGTGCCATGCTGGTTGAAAGAGCTCTGAAATTTTGAAACAGGTCATAACAAGGAAAACAACAGCATGGTGCAAGAGCCCAAATGTGTAATGACAGTGTGTTCTCTCAATCCTTCCTCATACTCTCCCCCTCTGGCTCTGAAAAAGAGGACAAAGGCCTAGTCCATTAGAGATGTATGGGAGGTATAACTTTCTGAAGGCAACAGCAATGTTTAGCTCCTATGCAGGGCTGGAGACTATGAGAATTAGTAGCTTTCTGAAGCTGTCAATAGATAACCTGAACAATGATGCATTAATATGTTTGGATGTTTAGAAAGGACCAGGTGCTCTGTAGCTATTTGTCTGATTTCATGATGGGGTATTTGCACTCTGTAGATTTCTTCTCTGAAGCTAGTTTTGAGACTTCTGAGAGTCCATGAGGACAGAAGAATTCAGTCAAGAGGCAAATGTTTCCTCTTCAGGATGTAAACGAAAGATGGAGCCATATTTACCCCTTCATTAAAGAGCTACTGTGGTGCTCAGCAAAGTTGCAACAAGCACTCTTGCCAAAATCACAGCCTAGTGCCTTGAATTTGGCTGGAGGTGGATTTCAATTTTGTTTTTGTCTACTTCAGAGTTAAAAGGCAAAAAGCCTGGCACAACAAAGGGACTGTCTCTCTTGCCTGTTATTAAATGAAACGCCTCCCCCAGCCCAGTGAAGAGTTGTGCAAAATCTGATGAGAAGCACTACCCTTCTATGTAGGGCTGTGGTTGTTCTCCTTGTTCTTCTGTAGGAAGCTTCACCTTGGGCTTCTTAACGTATGGTGTGAAAAATGAAGGGCCTATGAATCTGAGTCCTTCATATGTGCCTTTTCTGGGGTGAAATTTCTTTTTGCTAAGGGTCTTCTGTGCCTGAAACATCCAGCCCTTAAGAATCACCTTTTTGAAAAATCTTTTGGGGTAGAAAAAACCTGCAAATTCCCAAGACAAAATTCCATCCAACTTCTTTCAGTCTTCTCAGCATCTAGTGTGATATCAAGGGCTGCACCTTTTGGCTTAGAAGAGTTCACTAAAGATCCATGTTGAACTAAGTTTTGTAGCTAGCACTGCTGTGCTGAGATAGCTGTTGAATAAAATGACTGATGTCAGTGGATTCCTTCCTGAGTAGCATTATAGGTACTGATGGGCTACTTAGGCCATCTTATGAGTGATTTGGAAGGCAAGCTGGAAGCAAATTTTAGGTTTCATCAGGTCTGGTTGGTAAAAATTTGGGTTAATTCTTCTGATGGGAAAATAGCAACCAAAATGCTCTCCTGCTGGCATGCCTCCACTGAGATACAAGAGTTAAACACTTTCTCCCCTATAAAGGAGAATAGGCACAGTATTATTGTATTCTCCTGCTGCACAGACTCTGTAATATATGAAAGCAGTTATCTACAGATCACTTTTGCAAGGTTATTTCTTCTGCGAGTTCATGCTTGGCAGCCGTTAATTCCTGAAGTGCACAAACTTCTGCTTAAACATCTCCTTTGTATTAATTTGGTCTTATTCCACCAAGGAGAAGTTTATGCAGTTCTGCTGCTCAGCAGGTTAAAATTTGAAGAGATTTAGGAAAGTGGCTAGGACTAACATTATTCAGGTAACCATTTTAATCACTGTCTGCCACAGCTTGGGCAGGATATGGAGAAGCTGCCCAAAATATTTGATGAAAATATTTTGATTGTCAGGTATGACTTTTTTTTTTCAGTTTAAAGCAAGTTAAAGCATTCAAAGCCTGAGAGAGATTTGGACAGCCAAATCTCTCCTAAAAAAGGCACTTATAACCAGAGCCTGGTCTGAATCTGAATTCATGGGCAATTCTGCTTAGGCTGGTGTTTCCAGCAGGCATATGAAGAAACTGCAGCAGGGTTGGAGCAGCCAGCATGGGATGTTTTCAGGTCCTCTCACACGCTGATAGACACTTGTTTTGCTCCCTGTTACTGCCAGGCTTTCTGTGCTATTGACCTAATTTTTGCCTGTGCAGTGTGTAAAAGTGTCAAGTATCACAAACTACACCCATTCAACAAACATGCTGTGGG
>VZRO01008252.1:134804-369325 GCA_013397915.1 Daphoenositta chrysoptera
GCGGGGCTCCGCGCCCGCCTCAGCCCGCCGGCCCGGGGTCGCAGGCAGGGGCTGCCCCTTCGCGGCCGGTGGGCGCCGGGGACGGGCGGCGGTGCCCTGCAGCCCTCGGGACGGGGCGATTCCTCCGGGCTTCCACCTCCTTCTCCCCCACTGGGGCGCTCGCTCTCCTTGCGCCCCCCTTTTTGTCCTTTTCGCTCTTTACTCTCGCTGCTCCATGGGGCCGAAGGAGAGGGGCGAGGCGGACCCGGGNGCCGGCCCGGGGTCGCAGGCAGGGGCTGCCCCTTCGCGGCCGGTGGGCGCCGGGGACGGGCGGCGGTGCCCTGCAGCCCTCGGGACGGGGCGATTCCTCCGGGCTTCCACCTCCTTCTCCCCCACTGGGGCGCTC
Organism: Daphoenositta chrysoptera; assembly: GCA_013397915.1. Taxonomy (NCBI): domain Eukaryota; kingdom Metazoa; phylum Chordata; class Aves; order Passeriformes; genus Daphoenositta; species Daphoenositta chrysoptera. Next base: position 135,190 of record VZRO01008252.1, read on the forward strand.
GCTCTCCTTGCGCCCCCCTTTTTGTCCTTTTCGCTCTTTACTCTCGCTGCTCCATGGGGCCGAAGGAGAGGGGCGAGGCGGCCCCTGGGGAGCCGATGCGGGATGAGGGCGGCTGCCGGAGCCGGCACTTCTCCGTGTCCGCCCGAGCTCGGTCCTCCTCGGGGGCGCTGCCGCTGTTACCGTTCGGCGCTCCCCGGGCGCGGGGAGAAGCTCTCCAGGGCCGTCGGGGTTACTCCGCTCTCTCCGGCTTCGACCCCTGTCAGTGCCGGGACGCCGGGCTGGCTCCTCGCTACGAGGCGGGCAGCAGACGGGTTATTAGGGTTATTAGTGTTATTGTCATTATCTCTCCCTTCCCCTGTGGTTCTGTGTCTCTCCACCACTTTCAGACCAGCCCATTATAACGCCGGCGAGAGGCGGAGCCAGGACAAAGATCTGAAAGGGTGGTGGGTGGAGAAGCAAGGTAGCAAAGGTGGGTATGCCCTAATAAGCTGTATCAGAGCCGTAATTAGCCAAGATGACAGCGAGGTCTTGTTGGAAAGTTATTTTACGAAACTTGTTTGTATTTTCTCCTGCCAGGTCCCTCCCCTTCCCGGGTATTTCGAACGAAGCCGCAGTTCGGCGCGACTAAGCAGAGCCGGCCCGCCTCCCAGGTGTAAAATGCAGAATGACTTATAGGTGGCAGAGCTGAACCTGTTACACGCAGTGATTTATTTTAATAGCGCCATATAAAGCAACAAGTTGTAATATGACAGCTCAACAACCTGTTGGAAAATAATACATGGCTTCGCAGTTGTGAATTCCTAATGATTTATGTAGCCTGACAAAATAGTTTCAATCCTTGTCTCTTTCCTTCTGTCATAAGCACACCTGGTGTAGAGGTAGAATGGGAACAGGTAGGCACTGCTTTGGAGTTTTGCTTTGAGAGAGTTAGTCAAAGCTTTAACCTTAGTTTTAAGTGTGCTACTGTTCCTATAGTAGCATTGCTTGACCTCTTCTGGATGATGTGTTTATAACCTCTGTCTTACAACTGCCACTCTCTAGTAAAATCTTTTATTGTGTAGGTTTTGGTTTGGTTTTTTTTTTTTAATTGTAACTTTAGTATTTTTTTAATTACTGTGAATCTGTAAATTCCCCATAAAACTTGGGACAAAGTGTTCCGTAATTTTACCTAAACACTTTTCTTTCTAAAAAAATTAGTCATCACTTATGGGTTTATTTTTAGGTTTAAGCTGTCAGGGTCTTGCCCTCCTTCAGAGTTGTTTTTTTTTTCTCCTTCAACATTATACTAGATTGAACAGCTCAATGAAGAGAGCTAGCTGGCAGTAGCTTCTCTGAAAACTCCCTGTTCTGCTCACTGTTCCAAGTCAATTGCAAAATGCCATTTGACTTCATACGGCAGTAGTGCTGGCGTCTGCAAAACAATAACAAAAACATCAGCAGAAATCTAGTGTGGTGCTTATATTTTATTTCTCATATGTATGCTTCGAATTTTGTGTCCTGGAGTAAGAGTTGGATTGCTCCATATTTTCCAAAAGCAGTCTTTCTAAATTGGACCTTATTTTAGAATAAATACATAATGCAGAGTCACTCTGGTTAGGACTATTCCATTGTGGTCTGGCTCTCAAGAACTCAGAGAGGAAGATGAAACTAGACAGGTTTAAAAGACTAAGAGGAGAAACAAACAGCCCTACTTTCTATCTTGATCTCTCTTGAATAGAATGTATGTTCCCACACACACACACCTGCATTTTGTTTCAAAGCTTTGCCATTTCTTCAGTCTGCATGAGTCTTACATGGTGAGTACTGAAGAGTGAGAGGTTCTTCTGTTGCTCTGTTTCTGTTCTTGACAACTTTAATAGAAATAACAATACGTTGGATGTCTCGCTGTACTCACAAAATCTGTAACAATTGAGAAAAGCAGGCAATTCAGAAAGACAAAAATAAGAGGAGGGAGACCTCTCTTCGTTCCTTATTGTTGTTGTCTCCATGTAACGTAAACTGAAATCTTTCAGTAAATTGTTGTCTTAGCTCTAGGTGCCAATGTTTGTGTTTAAGGGTATGGGAAAAAGGTATCATTCCTTCCAAAACTCATATTTTCTACGATGATGCCAATGGCAAGGGTAGGTTTTTTCCTCTTCCTGCTTTTGTTGTAAATAGCAGTGAAGTAGCGATGATTTGCTAGCTTGCCTTTGATGTTTATTTTATTACTGTTCCACTATTTGTGTGGAAAATGTACACATTGTCTCTTATCTTTATTCAAAGAACTTAAAAAGTCATTCAAATGCTGTAGGTAAACACGTCAGACATAACAGAAGCTTTTTCACAGCCATACTTCAAGACTAGGAGTGGATGGCAAAGCTGGTTTTGCAAGATTTAAGAGGGGACAGAAGCCTGTACTCAAAATAATACAAAGATAGCTATTAATGGCTGGGACCAGGGAACCTTTCTAAGATCAGCACTGATTCTTGCTGTGGCTCAAGGCCCCGTTGCTATCTCTGAGCCAGTGCCTGTTGCAAACTGTCCCTTGAAATCTTTGGTGGCTCTTACCTGAGAAAATGTATCAAGCTGCTTGTGAAAGGGCCCTGCAGGGTTTAAATAGACTCTTCCAGGCCTGAGTGAGAGCAATATCAAGCCCGTTGCGAACGCTGCTCATGAAACACAAGCAAAGTTGGAAGAAGTGGTGAAATAATCCAACTACTCCCATCTCTCACCACTGAGAGTATATGTAACCTCAAGTCTTTTCCTGCTATAGTTTTTTAAAAGGCACAGTATCGCCTTCAGGTTTATAAAGATTAACACAATCATCGGAAAAACTGATTCTGTTAAGTAAACTTCACATCAAAAGCACTTTGATGTGCTGTATTATAGCAAAGCCAAGCACCCCACCCCCATCACCCCAAGAAAAACCTCCAAAAAACCTCCAGTGAAGCAATGTAAAAAAAATCTAATTCTTTGTTCTAAAATGAAATGTCTCTTCCTCTTTAGATCAGCAGAGCAGGACTTTTTTTGATGTATGATCCCCTGTTTTCCTACCCAAAACACTACCCAGTCAAAGACAAATGGAGAAATGTGAATGGTTGCTTGAAAATCACGCGATCAACTTTGCTTCCCATTTTCTCCAGTGTTTTACTCATTTAATTCAGAAATAGTGTGCCAGTGGATATTTGGAGATAAGGTAGTATAGTCCTTTGCACTTTGCTCAAGCTACCAATTACAAAAATATTCCTTACTAAATGTAGCAAAATGCTACCCTGTCTGGTGGTTGTGAGTGTATTTTTGGTTGATCCAGTTATGTTGTCTCCGTGGTATTTTAAACCATGGAGTCATGGGTTTTTCAGTTCAGCAAACATCATGCAAAGGTGTGTCATGATATGTGCTTGGTTTAACTTTTTTTAAAAAATTATTTCTTCTAATTTCTTTTTCACCCAGTGCTTTCTTACTTATCTTTTCTGCCTTCTGTCTCTCCAGACCACTAACTATAGATTAGAGAGGGTTTTCAGGTAGGGTCATGTAAGAACAGCTAGTCAATAAAGCTCTCTGTGGTGACTGGGAAAGTCCTATAGTTAGTGGTAGGCAAGCTTATTTGTGCATCTGAGATGTCCAGCACACCAGCTGGACAAAGTGCTCCATCATCTCTTCTCCTCCTCCTCCTGTGGCAACCTGCAGGAGTGCACTGCCTTGCCAGGAATGATCAAACTGGACAATGCGATACCCTGCGTGAGAAACAATAGACCAGTTCAAAGAGTTTGTCTGGATGGGCTGCTCGCAGCAGGAGATGTGCCTAGCATGCATAAATGAACTACAGTCTGTGAAGGTTGGCTAATTGCACTATGTATATTTTTATAGTTGAAGGAAATCCAGCTAGAGACTGAGCTGTAAGAAAGGAGGTTAGTGGAAATTCCTTTAGAGCTTGAGAGGAAGAGTTTGATCACTGAAGCAGAATGCACGTCTGCGTGAATTCCCTCGTTGGGAAAGATTGGCACTTTTTCACAAGGACAGCCATTCCCTGTGGGTAGAGATTTTCTCATGTCTTTGGCAGGTACTCAGAGCTGAATTTACAACGGGGAGTTCCATTTCAACTTTGTTTCATGCAGTCTTTATTTTCTTGGGAGACGTTGCTCAGAATGAAATTTTCCCATGCTGAGAGCCTAGTATCACTTCCTCCCTTTGCCCACTTCATGTTCCATAAAAAAAGTCTGCATCTAAGCAAATGTTTTTCTCCAGAGCTCTGGATTGTGACAGAATGGGCAGGGACAGATTTTCTCCTGTGAAGGAAGTGACATTATTGCTGTTGTTACTAATGCTTAGTACTGGAGTAAAAAATTCCAGATTCTTACACCATCCTTGTCACAGAGAAATCTCAGAGCTCTCCCATTTTACAGGTGACAAGGAGTGGAGTCCTGCTGAAAATAATTTGTTAAGTCAGCTGTAACCCTGTCTGTACAACTGAGCTCTCTGGAGCCCTTGTCCTGCGCTGTGTCCACAGAGGTATCCACCACAAGGCCTCACTGGAAAGCGCTGTACCATTTAGCAAGGAGCTGTCAAAATGGAGATTGCTCTGTCCCGAGACTCAGATAATTTATAGCTAATTCTTTCTTTTTACTAGTGCTGTGTTAAGCCTCCAGGGCTTGAATGAGGTTCCACACTGGCATAAGGTGAACCTCTCTGGAATATATTGCCGGTTTGCAGTCTGAGAAATACGTGACATAAAAGAGTGCAGGGTGAGGTTAAATCAACACAGTATTTACAACATGTTTTGTGATGACTTAATTCAGTAACTGTCCCCATAGGCTTTTCTCATGGCTGATTACCTGGTTTCATGTAACTGCACCAAGAGAGAGAAAACCCGGGTGGTGATGGACTTAGGGGCTTGTGGATCTCTTCAAGGAGGTTTTTCTTACAGTAAGAAAGCAACTAGTATTGTAAGGCAGGACATCTATTGATAATCCTGGATATAATTGTCAGGACAGAATTGCTTGCTAAGGGACAGGCTCCACCACAATTAGAAGTTACGCTGTGTTATGCGTGTTATGAAGTTATGATGCAGAAGCCATTTGGTGAAATTCTGTGGCTCTCTGCCAAGCATAGTGAATGCTTTTTGCTACTGGTGCCAAACAAACTTAAAAAGAAACCATCATAGCTTGTTATTGCTGGTGCCAGACCAAATATCTGTTGGCATCAAACGTGGTATTGATGCCAGAGGCTTGCTATCACTGGCCCGTGATATGAGGAAACACCAGCTGAGCTGTTACAATAGCCTCTCACTGCCTTCGAGTCCATGCACTGACGGAGTAGAGTGAAAAACTTTGTGAGAGAACTACAGCAAAATTAACTGAGGGATGAAGGGCTTTGAATATGTGATGGAGTCTGATTGAACTTTGCTAGCCTTTGCTGGAGTACACCTAAGCCAACTCAAAACCACATATATTTTACATGGGTAAACAGTGACTTGAGATATGAAGGATATGTTTCAATTCAACGAAGTTAAAGTACTATTTATAGCACCATGGATCAACAAATTAATCACCTTGCCAATAATATTCCAGTTGAACAGCAATAAGTATTTAGCATTCTTACTTCTGGGCTGGATTTCTTTTGTTGTTTCTTTGTTTTCAAAAAGCTATTTCTGGGTGGAATCACATGATTTATATAACCATTAGCCAAATCTGTAAATAAATAATGGTGTGAAAACTTTCTTGATTTTTATTTTTTCCAAGACCAAGTGAAATGCATTATAATGGAGCTATTTAGAAGCAGGCTGCTGACAGTCAGACTTTCCTGTGGTAGACAGGATTTGGCAGTATTACTCCTAAATTGTACCTCTCTTGTGCATTTTCTGTCCTCCATTTGCTGTGTTCCATTTTCCTTCTCTGCAACCCCCTGGACAGCTCCAGAACCATTGGTATCTTTGAAAATCTCATCTGTGCTGCTGGTGGCTTACTCCTGGAACAGTGAGCACAGTTATATTGAGGGTAAATCCCCTGCAGTACCTCAGGTGGTGGGGGAAAGGGGATTTATGTCCTGCAAACTGGTTCCAGAAATCAGGTATGTTTTCACCACTTTTCAGATGGCAGAGAAATGCAGTGAAAGCTTGGGAAGCTGGTCCTTCTGTTGCTGCAGATGTAATAAAATCATTAGGTTGTTGAGTTGCATGCAGTGTGTATTTTATTTCCAGTTCCTAGGTGAGTTCTTAAGGGATTAGCTGAGTTTCAGTCTCTTTAAGGTGTGAATAAACATCCTGTTGCCTCACACCCATGAAATTTCTTCCCTACAGATGTCAAAGTGCTTTGTGCGGAGTGTTGCTATTTTGGTTCTCTAAGTAAAGGTTCACAGGTTTTGAATGTCTTGGCCAAACTTATATGATCTAAGATGGGAATAGGACATGGGTTTCCTAATTCCTTCACTACTGCTCTACCTACTAACCCTGTTGTTTCCCTGAACCTTTACATATACTTTAGTAGATTAATAATTAACCTCCAAGTGGGGCACTTTGAAGCAAATGTAAAATGAAACCAAACACTTGTCATGGTTTTTAGTCATACCAGATTTGCAAGTAGGGTGTGTTTAAATGATGCAGGTAGATAAAGTCTTGTTAATTTAGATTAGAGTAAAAGTCAGTGCCTTATCAAAGCAAGTGACTAATTAGGAAAACTATTACCTTTTGGAAAAGAAACAGTTGAACTATCACTCAAAATTATTTTAACTAATTGAACTGTACTAGTATTTAGAAGAAAGGCTCATGCAACTACTGGGAAAGGAGAAAGGGAGAGAGCTTTTCCCAGGAATTGCCAGTGTTCTGGGGTTTTTTTTTGATAATTTTGCTTTTAGAAAGTTAACAGTACTTGTCATCACTGTGTAAACATGGGGAAGGGAGGAGAGTCCCGTGAGTCATCAGGGAGCCAAACATACAGAATCTAAGTGAAGAACTGGAGCATTTGTATTAAATATACTGCCTTCGTTCTCTTCACCTTAGCAAGCCAACAGGACAGCAAAGTGCTCCTGAATGGTTTGGAATGATGAAGTGACTCTCAGGTCTGTAATAACAGACACTGGGCATTTGGGAACCTGCAAGGGTGGAAACACTAGGGCAAACTCATGGTGTGAAAAGAAAGATTACAATCAGACTGTATTTATGTTCAGACAGATACATGCAATTGTGAAGAATCATTAAATAACTGTTAACCACACCTGCACAGAGCCTCTGGCAATGCTGGCTTATACAGAATCTCAAGAACTGCCATGTGCCTGACATCATACCTTTGCAAGGAGAGAAAAGTCCTGGGTGTTAGGCCAAGACTGGTAAGTAAAACACAGTCCACAGCCTTGCGCCAGTTTAATGTCTGCAAGTGATTTTCTGGTGTGTCACACCCAGTATCTTCTGCCCTGTAAACCTGTCAGTAGCCCTGATTTGTTTGCTTATGACCAGGTCTTACTAAATATCTCCAAATCTGCTTTAATGCAATGGCTCCTTCTCTCTAAGTCAGTGAGGAGTGTGAGGAGGGAGTAAGTATGCATGCACAGAGGGAGTCTAGCACAAACAGGGTCTTAGCTTCTCTGGGGCTGTAATTGCTGCTGTGACACACAGCTGCTTCTTTGGGTTTCTTTTTACGTGGATCATTTTCCCTTTTAAAAATATCGGGAGGTCTTGACATTTTTTCATGATGGAAATGACATTTCAGAACCTTTTTATTTTTACTGTAAAAATAAATAAATGAAGTATATGGGGGAGGGAATCAAGCAGGGTAAAGGTAGCAGAGGAAAGGGAAAAGGGACATAGCTGAGATGAAGAGATGAAGATGAGGGGAAAGTTGGAGAGCTCTAACTGAGAACACATTGTGGAGCAGTTCCACTTAGACTAGAAAATTTTCAGGATGCCCAACAATCTCCAAATTGACTGCTTCTGCTGGTGGAATTTTTTGGACTGCTCACCTCTACAGCTTTCCTCAGGCTAGGGAGTTCTCTGCCTTTTCATTTCCCATGGTGCTTTTGGAAGCAATTGTCTTTCATCTGCATTTTCGCTCTTGGAGTATACTTTTCCAGTCTTTCATGGCTAGGGGTGGTTGAGGAGTGGAGGGCTTTTGTTTTTGTGGTTGATTTTGGTTTTGTTTTGTTTTAAACTGAATAAAAATTATTAAAAAAAAATGCAAAAGTGAAGGTTGAACATCAGCGTGTAATTCCTAAAGGGGCTGGAGTGCCTCAGTTTGAAAGTTCTTTCTACTTGCAATTCCTGTACAAAATATTTCCTACTTGAATTTTTTTTTCTCTAGTAGAAATCTCTAGCAACTGTGAAGAATAGGAGATTATGAAAGAGAAACAGAGCATGACTGATAGAGAGATTCAAAGATTTGCAGACTTCAGTATTCGTATTTGATAAGTGTAAGCTCTGGCACCTGACACTGATGGATCAGGCAATGGAGATATTTACTCATCGCTTACAAGAGTCCTTATTCGCAGCTTGATTTATTTATGCCAAAAGAGTTTGGAAGACAGTCCATTTTTATGTTCTCCATCTGACTCGCAGTCAGTGCCAAGAAACTCAGCAAGGCCCAACACAGATTAAAGTTTTTTTAAGAGTTATCAAAGTGTTATGAGAAAAATGGTCTCCTCCAATGCTACTTTAAAAAAATAGTCATCTTTGTGATGGTGATTTGGACAGAGTTTATTTTGAAGGCAGGATGTGATGCCTGGTACCCTCTTACCCCTACTTTGGCCTTTAAATGTACTATCATTAAAGGTTGGCCCCTTGAGGAAAATAGGTGCAGTCAGGTGCAGAGGCAAACTGAATAGGTGGGGCTTTCACTCCAGTGGGCCTGCATTCAAAACCTTCAAAACTTTGGCCAGGCTCATGACTGTTCCCTGCCGAGATTTTAATTAAATGGTGTTTGATATGAGAGTTAAACGGGGAAGCTGTGTTCTATTATACTGGCTTGTGTTGCTGAAAGAAATAGAGCCATGCTTCTTGATTGAAGAGACAGAGTCAAGTGAATAATTCACAACAAATAATTAGTCTAAATGTTTCCAAGTGATTCTTACAGAATCTGAGTATGGTTGAGAAAGATCCCTATTTATTAATGCCATAGGATTCCCTTTCACAAGGGGAAAGTTTATTTATATAAGAGGAATGAGTTAAAGTATAGACTTGCAAGTTCTTCTTGAGTCATCAGACCCAGAAAACATGTATTTTATATTAAGGTTAGTACAATCTTTCAAACAAAAACATTTGAGTGTGCTTTAACTGATGGGTATATGATGACTGACATTCCAGAACCTCTTCTGCACACACCTACGCTGGCATACTTTTATACATAGGAGTAATCCTAATTAATTTGGGAAAATTACTCTTGTGCATGAATGTATTCATTAGTATTTGAAACACCATGGTATGGTGAGTCTTCTAGATACAATCTTGATCTTACACCTAAAGGTGCCCACAATGTCCCATCCGGTCTTTAGGGCTACCTTAGCACTAGTAAAAACAGGCCGGCATCCAGTCCTTCCCCTGAGGGCTTTAGCATGGCTAAATTCTCTTCCTTACAAAGAAGTGGCCTCATCTGTGCTGTCTAGAGGGAACTGCCCTTTGTCTGTGTTATCTCCTGAATAGAGGCCTCTGTGTGGCACGAGAAAGTACTGGGTTACAGGGGACAGCCCATGCCAGGGAGCTTGTTGCTAGTTAAATAGTGTGGACAATCTCAGACCAGCTCTTGAGTGCATGTCCTGGCTCTTTTTAGTTTGCAACTGCAAAATGTAACTTAAATGAATATTTGTGTTCATTTGACACCTTAAAGCTTTGATAAGGTATTACTGCTCTCATCTGCTCTTGACAGGAAAGAGCAGCACTGTTGTTTCCTTCAGCAGTGTACTTTAGGGGATGTATTGTCTGTATTTCTGTCTGCTGAAGAGTTTTGCCTGAGAACACTCCAGGGAAACAGTCTTTCTCAGTGTGTTGTGAGTCTTCCCTTTCAGAGGTAAGACTGGATGAAGCCTAAATATTTTCTTTATAAACACCACTTCAGTTTGTTACAAGGAAACTATTGGCTAAGGTATTAAAGGGTTAGAAAGTTATAGCACGAAGAAGAGTGGTTTTAATTTAAACAGTGGAGAACATTGATAATTGCACAGGCAACAAGAAAATAAAGCCAAAGAACCAAAGATATAATAGTGCGTTTGAACTGAAAATTTTTAACTTTAAAGATTTCTAAATATGTAGGTTCTGCTTTGCAGATAGTGGGTTCTCAGTGCTGCTGCATGAAATTTTAAATGCCTGCACATGTTGTCACACCAGGGAATTGTTATAATCTCATCCCAAAACAGGTGACTCTAGTATGTGAAGTGATTTTCACCCTGTAGTACCTATTTCTGTTAGCTGAAAGGAAGCCTAAGGCTTCCCAGATGACCACCTGGGATGTATTACAGAGCTCTGAAAAGTATTTAAGGTGACTGCTGGGCTGTCTGGCTTCTCTTGGGAAGCACCTAAAATGGTGCTCCAGTTTTTAAAGCTTGAGATACTCTACTCGTTTATTAAAATTATTTATGAAGAGATTATTTATGTAAGGTAATTGATTGTGACAAGAAAAGCTACTTTCATCATTAAATCAAACTTCATCCTGATATTAAGATAGGTTTTAACATATTGAGCTAGACGAAAACATTGCGTAAGGTGAGAGGGATTGCCTCTCAGAATTTATTTGCTGCTTAAAAGCTGCACACTGTGTTACACCTTGAGCATTACAGGTATTTTCTTCCTTTACCTGGCTGCCACTGGCTTATCCTCCTTTCTGATATGACTTGTGCTGAAGAACCTTTCCCATTCGGCTATTTTGCAACATCTTTCTGCAAAGTGTTGAACATTAGTGCTTGCTCCAGGAAAAGGTGAGTAAAGACATGTTTTCATGTGCCCTGATAGCTGCCATGCTTCATCAATACTAAAAAGGATGTCTTTATTGACACTGAGTGCTTTCCAAAAGTGTTCTTTCCACCATTACTGATGTGTTGCTTAACAGAGCCAGCTTAAGCTTGCCACACTGAGTTTTGTGTTGTTTGTGTTGCATTGGTTGGTTACCTCTTTCTGTTAACTTTCCACGCACAATTTAATTAAGCTGTGAATAATGGGACACGTTATCAGATGGTATGGCATTATTAACTGCAGTGAAGTGTTGTGTGATGAACCAGCTAAAGGTCTGGACAATCATTTATACATTCTTCACGTTTAACTGTCAGTGCATTTTGAATGAAGATAGCTACCAGCAAGTGTGATTGCAACCCTGCTGCTGAAAGAGGTGTGTCTGTTTATGCCAGTGAAGTGCTTGACTGTTGGTATAAATATAATGGCATGGTAATTACTGGTTATAGATACAATGAAGATCAAACTTTTTTTTTTTTTTCATCCAGAATGCTTTTATTATCCTGGAAGCATGCTTCTTGTCTTTTTGTATAAATAACCAAGAGTATGACATTTCAGAGTTAAAAAACTGAGTGCAACAAGTCATATTGATTAATTTCTGGAAATATTTTTCTGTGTATTAATTGTCCATGAGCTATGAACAGTATTCTCAGGTGCCCTTCTATACAAGTTATTCATTACTTATTTTAGCTAAAAGACCCCCTGTTTATTATGTCTGTAATGTGCATAATTGCTATTTGTATAAGTAAAATGGTATGGTTTCTTTTCTCTAATTAGATAACTTGTGGAACAAATTAGTCTAATGCATATGCGAATAACAGGGAAAATTAGAAATACACCAACAATATCTAGTTTTTAAGTTGTTTTTCTTATGTATCTGAAAATTTAAATTAGTCTAGTCTGATTTCTTAGTAAAGCAAATAAAAAGTACGCATCAATAGAGATCAAACTGCTCACAAATGTTTTCAGATGGAAGTTGGCTTTCACCAGCAAATGGTAACGCAAAGTTTTCCTGCTCTTTTCAGCTCGTACTTCTGGCTGAAAGGTGTATGCAGTGTGACACAACATGTTGTGACTCCTCAGCAAAATGTTGCAATTCATATTGGTCAAAGTATGTAGTGTTTCAGAGCAGTGCATAATTTGTGATTGCAGCAATCTCAAATAGAATACAAGCAATGGGAGCACATAAAATGTGTTCAGTGTTTCCATCTCATTCATAATTTTGACTCAGCAGTTCCAGCTGATTATTAGTAGTCTCTCCAACCAGCCTGGATTGGCTGAGGGAATTCACTTTAACATACTGAAGTGTTTTCATTAAATTTGCCCTATGCAAAAGTGGCTTTCTAAATTGGATTCACTGCACTAATCTTGGTGCCTTTGCTATTGTGTATTGCATCAAGCAGCAAAATAAGCAAGAAACAAAGTGGTAAAAAATAATATTTAAGTTGGAAGTGAGGCAGAATTCATTAAAAGGAGAATATGGACCATGATTATTATAGGATTTGTTAATGCTCGTAAGTTCTTCCAGCTAAATTTAATATATGCAAATCATTATTTATGAACAGTTATTATCAACAATACTAATAACTTCAATAGTACTAATAATAGCTATCTGGATTAATTAACTGTTTTAAATTGAATTTTGTAATATTTGCAAGTTTTCTTACTTTTATGGGAACTAAATAAAATCAGCCCCATTGCTTAACACAAAACTCCATTTCATACAGGACAGTTCTGGTTTTGGAGACACATTTTGAAGCAGAATAAAGTGGTGGTTAAGAACGTTCCTGCTTGTGCCAACAAAATAGATAGAGGAGTAAGTTCAACATAAATTCAGTGAGCATGTTTTCTCTGTTAGTATGAAACCAATTCATTCTGATGAAGTGCAGAAGGCCTACTTGAGAGTTTTATACTGGAAACACTGTGTTTACATGATTCCAAATTGTGTGAGGGAATGACGTTCTTGTGTTGGTTCTTTTCTGTTTTTCTGTTTAGAAAGAAAATGATTTTATGATCTACAGGCAGTTGTTTGTTTTTTATTATTATTATTCTGTCCTATTTGTGAGGGGAAAAAAATAAAGGAGAAGAAAAATCTTGAGATAACTATAAACAGAAAGCAGAAGGCAAGTTGATGGGACCACAGAAAAGGGGATCTCCTAGCTTTTACAATGGCCTATTCAAAATGGTTTAAGGATGGCAATCTTGTGTGTTAGTCTGTAGATTCCATGGGATGTTGTTCTATTTGGGAAGTGAGGTACCATGCATATGAACCCTATGTAAGGCATAAAAATAAGTGTGAATGATAGCAATGCAGATAATATTGCTTCTTATAAATAATAATTAATGCTAATTAATGTTGACTCTATATGTTGTGGCTTGGATGAAACTCTGGCAGGAATTGGCAACCACGCTGATATGAAATCTCCACCCACAAAGATCTGCTGAAAGAGCAGTATCTGGTGTAAGGGGATCTGCCCTTTTAAGTGCAAAGAATACAAAGGATTTCTAATTGTTTTTCCCTTTTGCAGAGAAAACAAGCTTGTAGCTTTAGAGTCGGTCTGCACGCACATGTCTTCAGGAACTACAGACATGGAACAATTCAAGATCAGATCGTGTTCCTTGTGTAAGCTTATGAACAGTGTTGCATGTTCACTGGAAATAGCACATGTAAATGCCATGTTCTCCAACAGTACTGGCCCCTTCCCATGTGAAGACGTAGATGCAGACGCATTTCTGGGGGACAGGCGATGCCCTTTCCCGAATTGGGTGGGAGGCTGCTGAGCCCTGCTGCTGTGTGGCTGTTCCACAAGATGCAGGAAGGCAGGCTACACAAGCTGGTGCCGATGGAGAGGCTGACGCCTCCTCACGAGGCTCTGGTAAATCAGTATCTGCATGTGTGTCCGCACATATGCATGCTATTTTCCCTCTGCCACTTCCCTCCCACTCTGAGCTGCCTTCCTCCCCACATTGCCCTTGAGTCAAGAGGTCAGTGCTACCACTTCTTTTTTTCACCAGTCATGCTTTTCTTCCTGTATTTTTTCCTCTGGCTGTTACTTTCCTTCTTTCCAGTGGAAGAGCAGCAAGAGCCGTTTGGCTGATTTAATGTTTTCTGGGAAGGAAAGGATAAGACTTAAAAAAGCAGGATGCCTTCAGGCAAAATGTGATTTTCAATCAAAATTCTTTTTCTTAAGGGAGGGGATTTTTCTTACAAGGGAGAGAATTTGCCCCAACAGAGCAGTTTTACCCACATTCCTCTGAGACACTGGAGTCTGTGTGCTGCTGATGTCACGGAGAATCAGGGACTGAATGACCAGTCATAAAATAGTCCAGCTTCCCAGAGGTAGAGGAACAGAAAGGGGTTGCATGTGGTGTGAAAACAAGAAGGAAAAGGAGAGGAGGAAGTGCCTGGTTGTTGCTGTCTTGGTGGGGAGCGTTGCAGGGTCCCTGGTGACTGTGGGACCAGCGAACACCCGTGCTGAGAGCTGCAGACCAGGCCATTTGCAAGAGCAGCTCTGTGTCTGCAGCAGCTGCCTCTCGGGGGGTAAATGCTAGAGAAGAGCTGGGCCTGTGGAGCTGTATTAACTGGCATTTCAAAGGTGAGATATTCTGTTTTCTTGTTTGTTTATTTGCTTCCCGCTGGGGGATCAGTTGTATGTTGAGATGACTTGACTTGATACACACCTCCTTAGCAAATACGTTGATTCAACGTTTAGAGGATCATGTTTCTTTGTGGTGCAGAGTTATTTAATACAATATTTGTGGTAGGCTGATGACACTTGTGATGATCAAAAAGAATAAGTTGTGTATTTTTTTAAGAATGTGTTAAACCAGTTCTGTCAAAATAGAGATAATAAATACCAGTAATTGTTTAGTCAGTTGAAAAGGAATAATTCCCCACATTTTTTTAAATGCTGTAGGTAATGTTTTGGCTGAATGTTTATGAAGAACCTATACTTACCTCTACATTTCTGAAGCTGAGTACTGTACTTGTTTTGTATGATTCTGGAATCTGAAAAACTGGACTGTTTCCCTAATCGTGACAAAGAACGTCTGCATAAAATAGACTAACTTTAAATGTTCAGATTTCATCTGCTAAACCGCTCTGGCAGGAGTGTAATGCTAGGATAGCAAAGGTAGACTACACCTTCCTTCTCCAGCTGAGGAAGCTGGTAGGAAGGTGGGCAGGGACCAGGGAGATGGCACAGGTTCTGCCAGTTTGGTGGAAGCTTATTAGTGGAAATCCTAACAGACCAGCTTGGGACTGATCTTTCTTAACATTTTCCTTAATGCCTTGGGTGTAGAAGGTTGGAACTGACTGATGAAATTCTCTGCTGACACAAAGCAAGGAGGCATTGTGGAGGTAGAGATAGTGTCCAGTTCTTCCCAAACAGGGAGTGCGAGGGCAGGAACAGTGAAAAGTGACTAAATGTTTAATAGCTGAGGGCTTCAGCCTTTGGTGGAAATGGTTCTTCCCTAGAAGACAGTGCAGCACGAGGTGGGAAAGAAAGTGGCAGAGAAAGATTTGCATATGCTAATTGGCTACAGAATAACTGTGAGTTTCTGGTGCAATCTGGGAAGAGCCAAATGGAAACAGAATGGTCATTAATAGATTAGGTTTGCAGTTAGGGGATTACTAAAAATGAGATTCTGTTATAATCTTATAGCTGGAGTAGGAAGAGCAGCCAACTTAACTGGACCTTTATGAACCGATTAACAGGGCTCTTGATTCAGAAGTTATACTATCAGGGGATACTATAATGACACAAGGCTAACACAGACCTTATTTTCAATCAAAAAGGCATCTGTGCTTTATTTAGCTGTATAGTGCATATAGGAAGGGAAATCACTGTAGACATTGCTGATTAAAAGTTTGAAATTAAATAAATTTTAATATTGAATGATGATGTACCATTTTATTCATCTTAATTTTCATTAATTTCTCCATGTATGACATATTTTAGACTTTATGGAACTCATTATTTATAATTGGTCTTGTGTCAACAAGCAGCAAAGATCAGGCTGTCTGCCTTTACTGACAGTTGGTTTAATTTAGTAGTAGTACTTAGCAGTTATGTAGTGCTTTAAAATTTCAAATATTAGCTAATTAGTCATCACACCAATTGCTTTGAATATTATTAGCCTTCTATAAAGATGAGTAAATAGCTGTTATCCATATTTCTGAGATGAGGAAATTCAGACACAGATGGGCTGGTTATGTCCCTGTACATATTTATATATAGGTATTTCAAAGGCACATATCGTTTCAAGGTCCAACAAGTCTATCTACTTGTTAGACCTGATTTGGTGTCCACTGGAGCCAATGGAAATCACTCTAGCAGCTTCAAAGAGTTTCCTTGCTGCCTAATTGAATTACCCTGCAAAATCCAGCTTCCAAATATTTCCCAGCTAGTATGGTACACTTTGGGATGGGTTGTAATGAAAAGCACATCTGCCCTGGCAGTCAGAACACTTAGTGTGGCTGTAGGGGACAAACAAGCACCAAATTGGGTTGGGTTTGCTCAGTATCCAGTGAGTGAGTCCTAGAGGTGACACTCTGTGAAGGCTCTGTTTTCTAGGAAAATAATTTAAGAGCTTGAAAATATTGAGTATAAAATGATGAGATTTTTCATGTGTTCCTAAGCAAGTATCACCCGTTGATTTTTGGAAGAAGTAGCCAGGTATTTTGACAGTCCCAACATATATTTCTCAGTCTATTTTTCTCATCAGACATCCAGACGACTTTAAAAATCTATACTTACACTTCAGTGCTATGTGGGAGTTAAAACTTAGATAGATATGTCTGTTGACCTTTTCCTGAAAACTCTAAAACTCAGTAATATTTTTTTATATTGCTTTTCAAAACCTGAAGTTCTATGGAGAAGAAAAAAGGAAAAGGAAGGGAAAAAAATCTTAACCTCAAGTGTAGAGCTGAAAGATCATAGAAATCCTCAATGAAGTGGCCATCAGCTCTGTAGTGTCACCTAAATGTGACATACTTAGTCAAAGTTTGACCAGTTATGTACAGTCTTATGGTTCAGTTGTGTTCGTTGAAAGATGGAAATAACCCTTCACAAATTCGGGATCGTATTTTCACGTGTATTAATTCAGAGTTCTCATTTCTTGAGCATTTACGGTGCTTTACATTTACAATTACTTGTTTCTGCAAATGTTCCTGCCCTTAAAATTGTTAGGATTTGTGACAGCATAAAACAAGAGTAAAACCATGTGGAAAATACGCTTTTATCAAAATACATTATTGAATTTCTTTTGATGTTGACATTTACTTGATCCTAGTAGTCAATAATGCAGGATAGCCTAAGCTTTGAAAGATGAGTTAGAGTGGGAAAGGAGCAAAGACAGCATTTTCTTCACTGTCCTGCCACATGCTGTTAAATACATGGTTCTTTTGCCTGTTTTCCCAGCCAGGAATGTCTCTCTATATGGGGAATATCACAGTAACAAGAACATACAGAACAATCCTCTCTCTGGGTGCAAGCCCTATGCTGTGCTCCCAAACAAAGCTTTTCACGTTTGTTAACTTGCTACTCAGCAGCAATCGGGAAATGACAGGTGCTGTAAGGAAGACCCCTCCTTAAACTTATTTCTGTAAAGAAAAAATGATGAGAAAGAGTCATGTTCTTCCACGTGCCTCAAGTGTCAGGTATTATTGGGGCATTGCAGTCAAACCAGTGTGTTTACAGCAGATCAAAGAGGTGAAATGAGCCAGAGATGAAGGCTGCTGAACCAAACCCCCACCTGCTGCTGGCGTGTTGACTGCACGTGTTGTCAGGCTTTACACTCAGCAGAGTGGGATCGATACTAATGCAGCAACACGGGAGCTGTAGTGCTCAGTTTCTGTTTTCAGGTAACCTTCAGCATGTGAGGGATTGTTTCTTTCTCACCTCGTGAATCTTAGAATAGAATAATAGAATACAATAGAATCATAGAATGGCTTGGGTTGGAAGGAACCTTAAAGATCATCCACTTTCAACCCTGCTGCCGTGGGCTGGGACATCTTCCACTAAACCAGGTTGCTCAAAGCTCCAACCAACCTGGCCTTGAATACTTCCAGGGATGGAACATTCACAACTTCACTGGACAATCTGTTCCAGTGCTTCACCACCCTCTTAGTAAAGAGTTTTTCCCTAGTATGTAATCTAAATCTGCTCTCTTTCAGTTTGAAGCCATTCCCCTTTGTCCTGTCAATACGTGCTCTTGTAGAAAGTCCTTCTGCATCTCTCTTGTAGCTCCCTTTGGGTACTGGAAGGCTGCAATTAGGTCACCCCAAAGCCTTGTCTAGGCTGAACAATCTGAATCCTCTTAAGCTTTACTCATAGGAGCAGTGCTCCATCCTTTCATGGCCTCCTTTGGACTTGCTCCAACAGCTCCATGTCCTTCCTGTGCTGGGGCCCCAGAGCTGGATGCAGTGTTCCAGGTGGGGTCTCAGCAGAGCAGAGGGGCAGAACCCCCTCCCTGGCCCTGCTGCCCACGCTGCTTTGGGTGCAGCCCAGGGCTCCATTGGCTTTCTGGGCTGTGAGCACACATTGCTGGGTCATGCCCAGCCTCTCATCCACCAGCACCCCCAAGTCCTTCTCCCCAGGGCTGCTCTCCATCTGTTCATCCCCCAGCCTGCATCAGTAAGGGGGGATTGCTCCAATCCAGGTGCAGCACCTTGCACCTGGTCTTGTTAAACCACAAGGTTCCCATAGGCCCGCTTCCTGAGCTTGTCCAAGTCCCTATGGGTTGGCATCCTGTCCTTCAGGTGTGTCAACCACACCACCAAGCTTGGTGTCATCTGCAAACTTGCTGAGGGTGCACTTGGTCCTACTGACTATGTCATTAATGAAGATATCAAACAGTAGTGGTCCCCTAAGGGACACCAATTGTCCCTGGTGCCCTTTGGGACTCTGGGCCATTGACCACAACCCTCGGGATGCGACTGGGCAACCAATTCCTTATCCACCTAACAGTCCACCTGTTGAATCCATCTCTCTCCAATTTAGAGATGAATTCTGGTTCATGAATTACACCTCCCAAAAAAGAAATCTGAATTGGACCCAGGGTCTGTATGGCCACTGGCACCAGCTTCCAGCATGGGAGCAGAGGAGGGCCTGGATCTCCTGATCAGGATGGCTGCTTGCTCTCCAGAGCAGCTGCTTTCCCTGTTTTCCTTTACTTCTGGCTATGATATTCCTGTTTCTTGGTTGGTGTTCCAGAGGGGACCACGCAGTGGAAATTCAGTATGGAAGATGTTTTACTTTGTTTCTCATAGAAGAGTGGCAGTTTTGATCTGGCTATGCTGGCAGTTTTATTGGCTGTTTTACCACTTCTACCCTTGTTCTCAACCCTAGAGAGGAGATACCCCTTAATCCCTTTAGGTCCACTCAGTTCCCAAATTTCTCCGGATACCTTTACATTATTTCCTTACAGCTTATATCTGTTTTAGTATTTTTGTCTGATTGGCTTGGGAATAAATTAGATCAAGGTTTCATTTTCTCAGTTCTCCATTCTGCATTTATTTTAGCTGTGTGGGATTTGTTTCTCCTCCTTATGTGTTTTCTCCATTAGCTATATCCTTGCTTTTTGCTTAAAGGGTGTTTAGGAGGTCAATCTCACTCCTGTCACCCGGATACAATGTGTGTTTCAGACACCAGAACCTTCTTCCACAGTTCCTCTCTCCCCTTGTGTTCCTGCCCCTGTGATAAAAATATTTGTTCAGACAGAGCATCAGAATTTTAGTGGTGAGACAATTTTTAGTTTGACAGTGTGATGGTGTATGGATGAACTAAGGGAAAAGCATGGCCTTGGAACATGGCTAAGGCACAAGAATCTGTTTCTTAAACTTGAATTCCTGTTTCTCCCACTCCTGGAGCTGAACACAGAGCTTAACTCATGTGCCCCACTTTTCCAACAACCTGAGGATAATGGTAAGGATTCCCATGTTTCATGAGGCTTAGAATGAAAGTGCAATATAAATGGTTCCTTTTCCAAATGAAAAGGGGGTCCCAATCATCCCATCCTTCTATGGCCAATTCTATGCCATTAAAAACCATTGAAATTAGGTTTATTTGTACTATGAGATCGAAGTCACATGATGAATTCTAGGGAGATGCATGAAAAGTCAGGTGCAGCTCTTGCCCTGAAATACTGTGAAGTTAACAATATTGGGTTTTGAAAAAAATGGCTATTATACCAAATTGTGCAAAAACTGTTAATGGATCATAATTTCTAGGTTTCTTTGGAATGAAGCTTGCTAAGGGCAGTCTCAGGCTTTCTTTTGTAGTCAAGCAAATTTCTTATTAAGAAAATGAATAGGAGTTTATTGAAATTACTAGATTGGAGTCATAAGTTCTTTCTTTTCTGGTAGTCCTTCAATTCCTCTCCCCACAGTGCCTGAAGCCATACTTAAGTTTCATGAATCTACATATGCAGAGAGAGAAATGAGATTATTGTGCTAAAGATCACTATGTGTCTCTATAGAACACAAAGAAATCTTACATGCATACACGTACTCTGAGATGAATACGCATAAAGAAAGAAGAGATGATGGCTTTCTGTAAATTAGTGTAGCTTAATTGAAGTCAATCAAACTGCTAATTTGATTTAGTCAAACAGTACTAATTTACACCAGCAGCTGAGATTTTGGCCCTTACTGGTTTAATTTCATACTAATCTGTTTATAGCTTTCAAATATATGGAGCCAGTTGATTGCTAAACTGTTTATTGGGTGTGGTTCCAGGATTACAACAGTAATTATTTTACTGAAGCCCTTTATTTTCAAAAATGCATGTTTCAGATTTACATAATAGGACTAGACAATGACTAAGGGGCAAATTATACCAAGATTATTGCATGCACTTACGCATGTGTTATGTTTTTATGACTCAGAATGGAGCTTGTTTGTGTTCCACCTTTGGACAGAGGTCTCTTTGTGGGGGGGGAGGGGGGGGCGGGGGGAAACAACATTGTAGAGTACAGAATTACAAAAGAGTCTCAGCCTGTGGAATTCTGTGCCAAGACACGATGCTAGACGATAAAATATTACTTAAGTGTGAAGGTGGGGGACTTGGTTATGAAATGCCAAACGGTTTTCCACGGCTGTGCTCCCTCCATGTGGTGTTTATTGCATCCTTAGAGCTGAGGCCTTCAGTGCTAATCCTCACTGCAAAACACTTCTCTTTGCTACCTGATATCAACTGCTGGCACAGGAGCATTCAGAATGCTATTTTGGGTGGTACTTGCCTGGAATTACCTACTATGAGTGCCTTTCCCCATGTCAGAGGATGGTGTTGATAAGGACAGTGGCATGGTGCTTTAAACAAGCTCTGAAATGTTGTTTTTCCTCCTTTTCCTTTGGTTTGCTCCACAGAATAGTTTGCATCCATTTGATACTGAGGAAAGCTGCCAGCAATCTTGTCTGAAGAACCATCGCAGCAGAAGAATTTCAGTTCAGCACAGTTCCCAGAGCCTGTGTTGGGACTGATGGATCCCAGTGCTCCGCCCTGTGTGGTCCTCCACGTCCCTGTGGAGCCTTGTCAGTCAGTGAGCCAGTGAGTTGCTGCTGGGTTTGATGGGTGCTGATGGTGGGAGGACACTTCAGTGTAGGTTTGATACTTGAATGAACCTGTTCAGCCTGGTTGTTGGTAGGATCTGCAGTCTGAAGGTGAAAGGCTTTAGACTCTTATCTTTTGAGCTGTGCAGCTTCTCTCCTGGCTTCTTGGTGTTTACAATAATTACCTTAATGAAACAGACCATCATCTGCTTGCTGTCATCAAGTGTGCAAAATATTTGTTGGAGAGTTCAGGACTCCAAGATTTGCTTTCTTGCAGCCAGAAAAGAAATTAGTGAAAACATTGCTCTAATAATCCCTATCCCTGACCTCTTTAATGCATCCTCAAAACTAAATGCATATAAATAATTACCTGGGTTTTGTAAACAGAGCTAAGTAGAAGATACAACCCACTTTGGGTTCACCAACTCTGACAGCACTTCTTAAAAAAAGAAGTGTCTGTGAAACAACTTACTGTAACTCTTACAAGTTTGCAAAATGACCTCAATCTTCACAAATGCTTGTTAAAGGATTTTCTAAAAAGAGCAGCAACACCTGGAGATTCATTTATCACTGTCTCTGCCTACTGGCGATCCCACCTACACACTGAAGAATGACTGCTAACATAATATTTATGCAATAAACCAGCTGAAATGTGTAAAAAGAAAAGTCTTCTGTAGGGATGGTAGAGATTAAAGAAGTATTTGAAGTCATTGGTTATTTTTTGCTGCTTGATAAACAGGGAGGATTCTTTTGGTTTTGTGGCACAGTTCTCTTGCAAAGAAAAAACTTCTTGGTATTCATTCTGACATAGGAAAGCCACCTAAGACCATGAAGATTTTCCTATTATGAAAAAGGTTCTTTTTTTCCCTCATCTTCATGATTATAAATTATACTTTCATCTTCTATAACTCAGCTATGGAGCAGGGCCACGGAAAATTTCTTGAAGCCATTTGCTGTCTCTCAAGCCTCTTCAATAATATCCAAAGGTATCTGCCATGCAAATACCAGCTTCAAAAATCTTAGTGATCTTAAACTTCTCTAACACAAAAATGATATGAAGACTCCACCTAAGAGCCAGGTGTTTAAATTGTCCAGTAGCAGAGGTGCAAGGCTTATAGAGGAATCAAAGCCACAGACAGAACTGAAACCCTGGAGGTGCATTTAGTAAGCACAGGCTCAGCCTGAAACCTACAGAACTGAGTGAAATGATCTTGTGTTAACTTCAGTCAGTCCAGTAGCCTTGATTATGAGTGACAATTGGGTATGTAGAATACTTCTTTCTGCTTGCAAGCATAAGGCCTCTCTCCCATGGCTTCTGTCTCTCCTGTTCAGTGGCCCTGTGCATTGAAATTCAGGAATGTTCATGGAACCCAAGTTTTATCTCAAGTCGCTGGGTCATCAACCCATGGAGATCTTAAACAATGAGCCTGTTAGGACAAATACACAGTAGCTATGTTGGTCAGTTGGTATAAATGAATAGGACTATTGCCTAAGATCTTGTTGGTCAGTCTAAACTATTGGTTTTAGTTTAGTTCTAAACAGTTGGTCAGTCTAGAAAAAAAAGGACTTTCTCTTCAGGTCTAGGAAGCTGGTCACCACAGGACTATCACTTTAAAGTCATGTATGACAACTCTGTTGGTCATGCATTCGTGCCCAGTGCAAGTACGTGGATTGTACAAAGAAGGAGCAATTTGTATGCAAATGGTCAGCAAAAAATGGTTCTGTTAGAGTAGAGGGAACAGCCACCAAAGATGAGCTGAGGGACAGAGCCCTCATGGCCTCATGAAGAGTTTGTGACTGAGCACACAGCAGCTATGCAAGCATGTTGTAGTCAGCAAGAACACTTACTGAATGGCATGATCCTTCCTCTGTATGTATCTTCTCCTAGCCCACCAGCTTTGTTCAAAACGAAAAAAAAAGACCCTAATAAAACTAAAAAAAAAGCACAATAACAAAAGCAAACAAAGAAACCTGCTAGGACACACAGAAGTAACATGTTAGATCTCAGCATCAAGGTTTTGACCAGGGGTAGTTTGCCCTTTATTTGTCACTTTAGCACTGTTTGAGAAGAACACCACCAAGTCATCAGCTGATGTAAGTAAGTGTCTGGGAAATACTTCTTCAGAATAAAGCCTTGCAGCTTGTAGTGGATCACATGTGTGAACATGAGTTGGGAATGCTGTTTAAAAAGGAAAAATAAAAATATTTGCCAACCTGGGACATACAAACAGGAATACATCTGACAAGGCACGTGAAGTAATTCTGCTTCACTCAATGCTGATAAGGCATCAGCTGGAGCACTGGAACTGATTTTGGGTTGTGCCTTCCTAATAGGATGTGAGCTCATTGGAGAGAATCCAAAGTGAACAAGGGAATGATCAAAAATCTGCAAAACCTAATGGTAAAAAGAGATTGAATGAATTGGGGTTTTTTGCCCAAAGCATGGAGCATTTCAAAGGGAGATAAAGTTTAATAAGGGTGCGCAAATATATAAAAGGCTCTGGCAAAGAGGGGACTAATTGATATATAATTTTATCTAGTCTAATCCTACGGTGTTGTTCATATCAGGCTCTAATAGTATTTTTTTTAAATGGTAGAGTAGATATTTAGGAATACTTTGTAGCAATAAGGATAGTGATTGCCTGGAGTAGAAGCAGAGCTTTTATAAGTGGAAAGAAATAGTTTAGAAAAGGTGGGTAAATATTTTTAAGAAGGATGTAGGAGCAGATGCTTTTGCCTTGGAGCACCAAAATGAAGAAGTTTGTTAGATTTGTTTTAGTGCTGCTTTTGCTATTATTTTATGGGAAAGTGAAACAACAGAGAAGATAACAAGACTGCCAAAGGCTTATGATGATTTGTGTGAATTTTAAGACGCCTTTCTAACACAGTGCCATGTTTATAGACAGCTCCATCATCATGTTACATGATGGCAATCCACACAGACCCATCTCTCTGATGCACCCAGCTGTCTGTAGGGGCTGGTAAAGGAGGAGTATCGCAGGGTGGTGCCTGGCACAGCACAGAAGATGTGGTTTGGGTTAGTCTCAGTATGTTGTAGCTCAGCCAGTTTTGTCTAGATCATCTCCATGTGGTGTAACTCAAGGGATTTTATTTTTCCTTGTAAGAAAATAGATAAGGATTTGATTGAAACTGGTGGAGGAGAGATTGACTAGATACTGCCCATATGTTGTGCATAAAATGCTGCTTGCAAGTGCTACTAGGAACTTGTGTTAAATGCATAGAACCACCAATTGGATGCTTAGTGTCAGCAAATAAGGGAAAGGCAGAACCTGAAACTAAGCAGCCTTAGAAACTTACCTTCACTTCTTTTTTATTGCAAGATTAGGAAGAAGGAGAAGAAGAAAAAGGTGATAAAAGTCAGGTTTAGATTAAAACAGAAAGAATTTAAAATTTACTGGAAAAATGTTTTAATAGAAATCTATTTAAGTTTTCATTTTCAGATAATAACAGCAAATTGACTGAACATGGAAAATGTTATGTTGTAATCCTCAGGAACTGTGGGGCAGGTACTTCAGTATGCTCTATTATCCATTGGAGTTCTAGTTTCTGGACAATGTTTCTGCCCTATGATGAACTACTATATGCTACCTGAAGGTGAGACCATCAGGTGTTACCAGAGAGGGAGCCTGGCCAACCAGTCTGATTGATAAAGGAGAATGCATAAAAGCATCAGGAAGTATAACCATAAAGCTCTATGTAAGTAAGTCAAAATCTTTAGTATTCAGACATAAGTTGGGAAGTTTTTTGAAAGACGTTATTTCCTGTAAGGAAAACAATTCTCATGTCAGCTCCAAAGGATAAGAAAAAGTGAAGATAATGTGGTTGTTTTTCTTTGGGAGACAGTAAAATGGGCACAGTGCTGCACAACAGTTGTCAACTGTTCTGTTTCTCTTGAAAAACGTACCGGGGTGAGAGTGAGCAGTTAATTTTTTCACATTTCTAAATGATTCTGTATCATGCACTACTGATAGTGGAAATAACTACACATCACCTTTGGACCTCTGCTTTGCTGTGCTAGAGATGTGTTTGCCTGGCCTAAGAGAAAATGCCAGATGGGTCACACCCATTACATGGGATCCCGTGGAGGGCTAACCCTGGCCAGCAGCCCAACACTCACCCTGCCTCTTGCTCCTTCCTCTCTTCTGTGTGATGGGAAGAAAAGAGAACGAAGGTGAAGAGACTTGTAGATTGAGATAATGATAGCTTAACATGGAAAGCAAAGGCCAAGGGTGCAATCAAAGGAGAAAGAGGAAATCAGTCATTGTTTCCCATCCACTTTCTTCCTGGGAAGCAGGGCCTTAGCACGAGTAATAGTTGTTTGAGAAGGTAAATGCTGTGATAGCCAATGACTCCCTTTCTCCTCTTCCCTGAGCTTTCACATGCTGACCATGGTGCCATACGTAGGGAATATCCCTTTGCTCATTCGGTGTCCTGTCTACATCCCCTCCCAACCTTCTGCCCACTCGCAGCCCACTTGCTTTGTAGGGAAGAGAGTAAAGCTTTGATGCTCTAGGCACAGCCAACACGCTGGTGCAGGTACAAAAGTGTGGCACCACAAGAGTAGCTGTGAAGGAAGTTAACTCCATCCCAGCCAGAACCAGAACAGATCCCAAGAAGAATACCGGTCCTGTGGCTACATATGTCCTTGCAGTGCTTGCATCAATGTTTCAGTTGTTTGGTATAATACTTATATCTTTTAATTATTTTCCTTTTTTTTTATGAGGTGTGGGTGGAGGGGCCTTGAATGTGTGCTAAAGATCTATTCACTATGAATTGTGTATAAAAAATGCATTTGCAGGAAGTTACAAATGTGATGAAATGGCTGAGACAAAAGAAAACCTGCTGCAGAACTTGTCCTTTAAATAAACAATTGGGAAATGCCAGATATTGAAACGCTCTTGGTTTCTTCAGAGATTAGAATAACTTTTTAAAATTAAGAGATTTGTTTTGCTTTCTTTAAATAATGAAAGACTTTGTCTTGCAATCCTCTGCCTGCAAAAGGAGAATGGAGCTTAGTTTTAACCTCAGTTTCTGTAGCAACACTGCTAGCTTTTCAAATTGCTTGAGCTCGGAACATGATGAAATACAATTATCCAAAGGGAAGTAAAAGCATTCCAGGAAAGGTTATGTGTGTATATTTCCAATCCTATGGCAGAATGGAGTTGAACTCAGCATTAAAAACCAGCAATGTCCTAATGTTATCCTCTATAATTGAGTGGTTATGGTGCTAAATGTAAGGATTTACTGTTTTGTTACTGTTTTAGCCTCTGAAATAACTTCACTGTGGGGCTCAGATGAACCAATTTATCATATTGTGCCAAAAATCAGCAGAAACAGCCATATTTTCCCCAAAAGGCTGGTTTTGGTAAAATATCAGAGCATTTCAAATGTGTTTTTTCTCTCATTTCCCCCCTAACCTTTCTGTGAAGGTATGGCATGTATTTTAGCTTTTGTCTAATTTTTTGGAAAATCAATTAATAAATAAGAAAATTTTCAATAAAATCTGAGACATGCATAGAGGGGGAAGAAAAGGCTGGTGGATACTTAAGGAGCTAATGTAGGACTTCAGAGTCTCTGCTCTGCCACAGGCTTCACCTGTGAGCTTTGTCAGGGAATTTAATTTTCCTGTGCCACCGTGCTCAGTCTTTAGATGGGATAAGAGCTTTGTTTCCTCACAATCATCACTACCTGAGTGTTTCATGGGGTGATGACTAGCAAATCTCACTTGTCCCACTGAAACTGCTACATTGCACATAGATACATAAACAGTGGAAATATTTGAAGGCTGTACTCACATATGTGACAAAATGGGATCCTTCTTTTAGAGCATATCAGGATGATAATAGGTCTTTTTTTTTGATTGCATGATTTACAATTTGCAGTAACAACAATGGGTATTCTCAGGCCATTATTTCTGATGGATGTATAAATGGGGTTATAATTTTAATCTCATAATGAAATGATGACAGATAGACATAAACATATAGTAACACATTAAAAGTTCCCACAGAATTGTAAGTCAAGTGTCATCTAGAAGAGGCCAGAGACTGAGCTACCATGTTATTACAGGCAGACCTGGTAATGACACAGATAATTAAGACTGACTAACTTTATTCATTATATGATTTTTGTTGCAATTGCTGATAAGATTGCTAAAGTTTAAACCAGTGGGACTCAGATTTTCTGTGCCAGCTCTTTGGCTAAGATAGATTTTTGTTGTAATTTTTGTAACTTTTAGTAAAAAATTATTCAACCGTTTCTGAGCATGAAGTAAGGAAGAAAATATACTGCTTTTGAGCAAAGACTTGCTGGCCTGGTCTGACACATATGTGTTTAATTGACCTTGTAGGAAGACCAGATAGAAGAATAGGGGTTAAAACAACCTGCAGTTGGACATGAAGGCTAGAGAGCCTGAAGGCAAAAAAAATGGACAGAAAAGTTCTTGAAAATTTGACAGAGTGAAATTTTTCATAGTTCTCTGTTATCCTTCAGTAGCTGCATAACGTGCCTGCAGAGAGATGCCTTGATCAGCTCATACCAAGGGCAGCTACCAGTTATCCATAACTCCCTGCTAAAATTGTAAAGGTTTGAGCTGCAGGCTGTAGAAACAGAACAGATCTGTGGGGTAAAAGTTTAGAAGTTCATATTATGTCTTCAGAAGCACAGCCTGTACAAAGAGAGGAATGTACCAAAAATAAAAGTTGTATTAAAAGGATGGAGGGCTGCAAAGTTAAGAGTTGAAGAGGTAGAGGATGTTTGAGCAAGGGTTATCAGTGCAGTTCTACAGCAGTACCATGACATATGTGTGTTCTGAAGTAATTTCTAATCACATATGACTGCATGCTGTTCTCTTCTAGTGAGTGTCCATCACGTGAGATGAGGTGTGTAGAGGTCCGTGGAACTGAATGCTTCCCTGGAGTGGTCCATATGGCAATAGCAGATAAGCTTTAAACATAGGAAACCTTACAAAAACATAGAAAAAAATGTTTATGAGCAGGGCATACCACATTGGGGGGCAATTTTCAGATACACCAGTATTTCATCTCTGGTCTATCTGATGGATATGGGACAACTCTTTCTTTCTCAAAGGAAAGGTGTTTTGTGATTATAAATCCATCAACATTTGGTTGCTGCTTTTTTTTCTTTTCTCCTCAGAAAGCCCTTAGATGCTCTAATGACAAATATGATGCAGAAGCGTATGAATCCCTTCATGAATGCTGGTTTAGTATTTTCTAAGAGATTGTGCTGGCAATTCTGGGTACTGAATGAGGCAGAGATCCTTGGGAAAATCACCTATCATGTCACTGCAGAATGCAGATGTGCAAGGAAGGCTGACAAGAATTTGCATGAGCAACCATTAAACCTGATGCTCTCAATCCTAATAATTTTTGCACCTTCATCTTTTTTTTAATCCATTTTATCATTCATGGTAGGGAGGTTATGAGAAGTTTTCAACATGACACTGTACAATTGAATAAAACCCTAAAAAGTTCTCTTCATGGTTAGGATTAATAGAATAATATTAATATAGCCTGAAAGGGATCCAGCTCTGGCTAAACTCTAGTTTCAATTGCATGGGAATGGGAGTGGACTTTTGGGAGGCCTCTACTGATCCCACCTGTTTCATGTAGTGGTTTTTTGTTACATTATGCCATGTATTAGATGCCTATTTGGTTGTAATGCACCCACTGGTGGATTCCCATTTGTGTGTATAAGATCAGAGTAACCCTTCACAGAAAGCTGAGGAAGGCCACCTGAAGGCTGTCTCTTTACTCTTTGCCTTTATTACTGCAGTTTGCTCTGATGGCTTGTGCTCTGCACAGTAGAAAAACAGTCCTTCTCTCAAAGATTTTACCATAGAAGCAAAAGACAAAGGACAACAGGTGGACACAGATCAGCAAGTGAAGAGCAGAGGACAGCTGTGGAGAAAAGACAATGAGGTAGCCCTTGCAAACACCAGAGAGATCTTCTTGGAAAAACGCAGCAGCGTGAGAAAGGCCTGAATTACTGTTTTGAAAACTTACCAAGTACAGTGACTGGGTCTGGTCTCCTGGGTTAATGGCAGGCAGAGAGAGCCCTTCTGCATGAGGGGAATGAGAAACCTCTGGTGAAGCTTTCACAGCCTGCTGGTAGCTTTCTCCATGAAAAAGAAAAGGTCTCTGAGAGAAACAGCTTCTTTTCCATTTCAGTTTGGAATTACTTGATCTCGCTGCGGCAGGCTAAGTCCGTCTGCTAGTATCAAACATGTAATAGTGGCACGGTTTTTCAGGAGCAATGATATGACAGACATTGAACACTATTGGTTTTGAGGCAGTGCACCACTGAATTGTGTTCCAAGAAGAATGAAGAAGTGTTTGCAAAAAGGTGGCAAGCAAGGAAAAAAAAAAAAGAAAATATATGAAAAAGGAGAAAACATAGATAATGGAGAAGGTGCTACGAGAAAAAGGAGTGTGTCAGATCTTCAAAGAGTACCATGCTTTGTGGAAGATTAGCTTCTGGAGGTAACAGAGGTGGAACATTTAATTTTATTTTCTTTGATGTCTTTCATTCACGTAGAAAAATGTTGATTCTTCCCCTTTTAATTGAACCACCTTTGCAAAAAATACAGGATTAAGTTACAAAAATAAGGTCTATTGTAGTCAAACAAGTTTTGCAGACACAAACATTACTCAGAAGCTTGCAAAACCTGGAACTGTGAACGATTCATGCTTCCAAGTGAAGATCTTTGCAGTATCTCTTTTGCCTTCTGAGTACAGTTTCAACTCCTCTGCATGGTTTTAATGTGATTATCCTGCAGACAGAAAAATCTCTTTGGTCATTGTCTCAAGTGATGAGGAATTTATTTGTTTTTGACCAATTGTCCACACTGTCTCCTCTGAAACAGTTGTATTATAAATAATTTTAATGAGTATTAGCTTTAGCAGTCAGCCCTGTGCTGCACGGGTTGCTTGGAGTCCCAGACCGTTTTCTATAGCCCCAACTATTCCTTTACTATTCCTCTGTTTTGAATAGCCTGAGTGAATCAGGCCCATGTCAGTTATTAGGTACACAGCATTTATCAGTGTCAAGGTGATTTAGTTTCCTATAATCTTCAGAAATCAGTATCTTTTTCTGCACCAAGGAGGACTGGTATGTATTTGTAAATATATTCAATTGAGTTGACCCTGCTTTTGTTCTACAGAAATCAGTGGCCAATCTCATGACTTCCATGCCCTCAGATGCTCCTATGGAAAAGTTTGTGTTTTATTTTTTTCGGTGTCCCATACACTGTCTCAAGCAAAGAAAACATTAGAGCTGCTGCAAGTGGCTTGTACCACCCATCTGCCTGTGGAGTTACCAGAGCTGCCAAAAGTCATGACTCTCAGTGTGTGGGGGATTGGGGACTAAAAGGGTGAAACTGAGATTGTGTATTAATCGTTTCAGAAGCAGTCTCAAAATTTCATGCAGAAGATGGCCAGACTTCCCTTCTTCCTTCCTCAGTGCTTGCTATCACTGACCTGGGTTCTGTTGTGCAGGTATTCATTTGTTCCTTTAACACATTCTTTCATCAACTTGACATACACCCTAACTTATGGAGCACTGCAAAAATTACCTGTTAAAGTGGCTGTAGGAGGAGAGCTGAAGCAAATAGGTTTGTGCTCTTGTTTGAGGCTGAAACAGGAGAGGGTAAAGGAGGGAAGGAGATTTAATTAAAAATTAGGCCTGATTTTTATAAAATTTTAAAATGTAATTAATTGATCGTAATGTGAGAGAATGGGAAGTGAGAAAGCATAATTTCTTTGTTTAACTTGTGCTTTTAAATTGTTACACTGAATCCTATACAGTCTTTAATATATTTTTTAAAAATGTATCAAACTGGATAAATATGTCACATTGCCATGACAGGTATAACCAGGATATTATTTTGAATTAGAATTAACTGGAGTAGGTAAGAAGAAAGTTCAAGAGCTCGGAGCAGAGTTAAACAGAAGGCTGGAAGGAGGGACCTCATATGAAGATGCAAGAGAGAAGAGGCAGGGGAATTGTGAATTTGTCCCTCCACAGCGATGATCTCATGCTGTCCCTAATATTACATGTAACGTGTCTTTGTTTTTCTCTTCAAATATGTCATTGCTAACAATAGGATGAATGTGGTATCAGTCAGCAGGGTTGGAAGGGTTTTTTTGCTCGCCATACTTTCCACCAACGCATCTTTGCATATGGCTTGTTTTGTAGGAACATGGGGAATGAAACATGCTGGATCCAATTCACCCCAACTATAAATCTGGTTGACATTAAGTGATTTACAGCATGGGTGTTCTTCATTCAGTATAGCTACTGGAAGGAAATTATTTGTTTATTTTAGACTTATTTTTCTAAAAAATGCAACAACCTTACCCTGACAGGGGGAGGTAAAACACGATTCTCTACCCACATAAGTCAAATGCCTGGTTTGCTTTTAGTGGGTACTAACTTGGATTTAATTTCTTAGAGGAAGAAATTCCTTGGTAACCTAGGTTTGTTCATTGGTTTGCTCAGAGGAAAGTTTTTTTCAAAAAGAAGTGCTGTCTGCTTTCCTTCTCTAATGTGCTCTGCTACAGCTCTAAGCAGCTCTTTAATTTCAACCATCTGTTCTTCTGCCACTACATCAACAGACAAGGGGAGGAAATGACTTCAGATTTTCAGCTATATGTATTTTTTTATAAGTTTATCTGTGTAAACAGCTAATAAAAGCAAGAAAGAATATAGAAATGTAGCAAGACACTAATACAATTTAAATAGGTCATCAAAAGAGATGAGTTTTCCCTTAGCCACAAAACTACCTAGATGTCCTTTTTAATTTTAGACGGAAAGAAAAGAAGTGCAAGTTGCTTCATGAGACATTAATGGCCCATATATGAAAAATGGGTCTAAAGACATTTATTTATTCCTAGTAAGGTGGTAGGTACTTGCACAACAGAAACTTCAACTGATTTTAGAATATTTCATACATGCTTCTTAACTTCTGAGAGACTGATTACTATATTCCACATGAGATATTCTCCTTTTATTATTAAAATGTACATGTGTAGAATCCCATGCTGCCCAGAAGGGGAAAAGAAGTGGAATCAAATGAGTGTGTGAGCTCTATGAACTGTCGGGATGTGCAGTGATGCCTCTTGCTTCCTTGGGCAGTAAGCTCTCCTAGCACTTGCTCAGTGCCTAAGTCAAGCAATCAAGACTTTTTTCCCCCCCTTGAGTATCTTCTGAAGTCACTAGCTTAAAATTTGTACCTAACTTTTGAAAATTCATTAATTCATCTAGTTAATTCACTGGAGTAATGCATTCCTTGTCTATTCTCCTTTATGTACAGCAGGGAAGAGTTTTTGCAAAATCAGTCTTAGATAGGCTAAGAGCTCTTTAGCTCAGCCAGATTTCTACCTGGAAACGCAGCAACCCTTCCTGGGGCTGCATGCCCACTCTTCATATTGACTCTAATGGTAGCTACAGATAGTTAATTTGGGGGATTATATTAGGAAGCAAATTTATGGGTTTGAATTGATGTGTGAAAACTAAATTTTGTCTGGGTTATTTGAGAAGGTCAACAGGTTTTCCTGCCTGGCCCATAGACCAGTCTACTGTTTGTCATCTATTTCTTCTGAGGAAAATGCAAGTTAAACAACAGCTGTGATTACTGTTAGTAGTCCCTATTAGACTTGTGAATTTGCTGGTTTTGCTCATAGATCTGTGGGGAGAAAAAAGAAGGCAGAAGACTGTACTATTTCTGGGTACCTTACAAAAATCTTTGGAGTTCACTAAGCAGTATTACCTCACTAAGTCTTTGGAGGTGAAGTAAGGTGAACCTCACAGACCAATGACTTGCATACACAATTAAGGTGAAGTGTTTGCAGCCAAAAATAAAGGGTGTCGTCTGTGGTGACTAGCACAATATACCAATATACATGCAGAGTCAGTTTTGGAGGTGAGCAACCAGAACAGTTGCTGAAGGCCCTGAAACCTGAGGACATCCCTTCAGCTTGAGTTAAGAAATTATAAGTCATCTAATGTGGGAATGAAAAGAAGGGTAGCCTAGCCTCTGCCTAGAGCCCCGACAGGTAAATGGCTCTGCATAAATGTCTGGATCAATTAAATTGCTTAACAATAACTATTGTGGTATTGCTGCTTTTGTTAGGCTAGAGTCAGTTGTTACAGTAATAAGCATCACATACAGTTTTAAATCCTGACATTATAAATTACCTCTGGTAGCAGCCTCAGGCTCGATCCAAAGTGGGACTTTGATGCTGCAACACTGAGTGTTCTATTGCTGAGCTTTTATGTGGCTGGCCCAAGGTAAGCAGACACCTCTCTTAAGTGCCTTGGCCCCATACAGACATGTGGGAAGAGCGAGGTGCATCAGGATCAAGTGCTCAGCTTTCTATTAGGAAATGCTGAGGATACTGTGGGATCTTCACCAGCACGTAGCTACCTGTTACACCCTTTATTCCAAAAACAGAGCTCGTCTCTCTCTTCTTCTAAAACATGGCAGAAGAGTAGGTGGGGGTGGCCTTTTGAACAGGAGCCTAGTGATTAAAGCACTCCCCCAGGTTGTGGGAAATCTCTCTCAGTTATTGCTTTTGCCTGAGGGAACTCAAACTCACCTCCCAGAGAGTTTCCTAAATAGTGTGTCTATCTGCTCTCTGCAGTGCAGATACTGACCCTGCTGTGGGATGAAAGAGAACTGAAAGTGAACTAGGCTAGAAACCAAAAATAAGAAAGTGCTTCCAAGGAGCACAGTGACTTCTCTCTCCAAGGGCCATTTCAATCAAAATGCCTTTGCTGTGCATAAAGTAGGAACTTGACTCCAAAATTTTCTTTTCCCTGTTTTAAGAGGGAAGCAAGGGCTTTCCATTCCAGCAAGTGAAACCACTCCAGTGAGAAAAAAAGGAGAATAGCATGTACTTCAGAGGCTGGGGGACTTTCAAAGCAGATGCTTAATGTGCATTTTAACTCTCTAGGGCATGGTGGTGGCAGGCAAGTTTCTTCCATGCTGGCAGTGTCATCTGACAATTGAACTAGGAATGGTCTATGGTGGCTGTATCTAGAAAGAAAACAGTAGCTGCTACTCTGTGTTATGTGGTGCCTGGTGTGTAGGGATGTCCTACAGACTCTCGATGGATCAAAACAGTGAGGAAAGATGAACAGAAGAACGACCAATTTTTGGATTTTTCTTGGTTTAGGTGGAAGATACTCAGTGCTGTTGAGGCTGCGGTGCCTTGTGGCATGAGGAAAAGCAGAGCTTTAGGTGTCCTGAAAACTGGAAGTTCCTATACAGAGGCACCTGTACAATACAGGTAGCAGCTGAATTGGGGGTTATAGATCCACTTGAATGTGGGTGGAATTTAGGCATTTTGGTCCTTTTTGGATCTATATTCTTGTCCTGTATCTGGTAGTTTTAGTTACCTTTGCTACTGTGTAAACAAAACCATTATGTCATGAGTAAATTTGTACCATAATATTTGGGGCACGTAAAGCAGTGTAAGCTAACATTTGCTCATGATGCATTTTTACACACTCTCTGGAGTCCTCAGAGCAGCCAGTGTTGGCAGTGGTAAATGTGCACACAACAAGTGTTACTAGATGGACATGTCTTTGGGCAGACTTAGGACAATTACATCTGTCTGTAATTCAGTCGTCTTTCAGCTCTAAGTCCAGTGAAAATGATACCAAGCTGGTGATATGAATTTAGCATTCTGTCCTCTTCACCTGGCTGTGTTAAGGCATTGCCACTTCTTTCAATCCAGTGTCTGAACGCAACCAAAGTGAAGACAATAACATCCCTGAAGAGAATGGGCTGGTCACTGTATTTAATATTGAATAGTGTTACAGACAGGACCAAATAGCAAAGGCTAAATCCACACCTTTGGCCCTGTCTGTATGTTATGTGATAGACTGTCATCAGGTGTTTTACTTCCTAGTGTAGTGGGATTTTGGGAAGTAGAGAAATTTCGATCATGTTCCAAGTGCAAGTGCTACCTGAAGAAGTGTTTCTTCATTTGCAGCAATTTGTACTGATTCGATAAGATGGAGCCTTTAAACAGCCTTTAAAGCATAGCTGGCGAACAATCCCTTACAAGTAAGGCTAAGCAAAAATAAAAATGGTTTCTCCTTGTGAAAATTTACATTTAGTCAAAGCTGAGGCAAAACAGGTATTCAGTTCTCAAGGAACAAAAAGATCCAGGAAATGACAGTTCAAAATATTATGTTGCTGGTAATGAAATTACAATTTCTCAGGTTCTGAAATGATACAAGGAAGTTGTAGCACGTTCATCTGTGTGGAATCCAACTGACTAAATGTCTGATCTTATGATGAAGACAACTTCACCTGAGTTCTAGCCAGGACAGGGTTAATTTTTGCAATAGCCAGGAGGGGCATGGCTAGGACCCAGAGGTTATTCTGTGCCACCTCACATCATTTTCCAGGGATGGGGGAAGTTGTCCTTTCCAGGTCGGCACAGCGTGGTGGAGGGAGCAGTTGGGTATTGTCTAATTTTTGTGGAGCTTCTGTGTGAATTGTTCATTTATTGTACCTTCTGTTATTAATACGGTTGCTGTTACTGTTCATTTTCATAGGCCATTGCTGTCTCCAGTAAATCGTTCTTATTTTAACATATGATCTTTACCTTTTGTGCCTCCAGTTCTCTTCTCCATCCCACCCCGGGGGGAGGCAGAAGGGGAAGGGGGAGCATGCAAGTGGTTCTTGGTATGGAGAGTCTCAGTGGGAGCACTAAATTGGGGAGTATCATTCCTAAACCACAACGGTATGTCACTCTGGCATCCTTTGTGGTCACTGTGCAGAAAGACTCATTTCTACAATGACATTCATTTCATGTTAAGCAAACTTTTAAATAGGTCAGATGAATCACACCCTGGAAGCGTAGTTGTCCAGAGTGGTCTGAGATGGATCCTACCTCACAGATACTCGCTGTTATCCCGTAGCCAAGGAGAATCACCTCTCCTGTGGTGTAGGTGCTGTTACGGCTCCAATAGCTCAGTCAGAGGGAGGGACTGTGTTTCCTAGCTGGAAGTGTTAGCTGACCAAAATTATAGATAACTGCAGTTACAGATGAGATAGTAACTACAAAGTCATATTCTCTTGGTAAAACACTCCTAAAGCCACCATGATCCTGCCCACCTCAT
Organism: Daphoenositta chrysoptera; assembly: GCA_013397915.1. Classification (NCBI taxonomy): domain Eukaryota; kingdom Metazoa; phylum Chordata; class Aves; order Passeriformes; genus Daphoenositta; species Daphoenositta chrysoptera. The sequence continues at coordinate 171,819 of VZRO01008252.1, forward strand.
CAACCTCACCATACTAATTGTCAGAATACAGGCCACTAATGAAGATTCTGTTCAAACTGTTGCTCTTTGCATTCCCTGCTGGGTCACACCACTTTTTTTTTTCTCCTTCTTTTTAAAGGACAACAGCAAATGCAAACGAGGCAGTTCTGATGGCAATTTTCTGAGAAACTGTCATTCATGCTAAAATTTATGAAACTTTTTAAAAACTACTCGGCAGTTGTCCAAATACTCTTAGGAAGAGAAGAAATAGAAGAGGTAGTGTGATCTCACAAATCATTGTTCAGCTGAAGGCAGCATTCTGGACTTGATTTGATTTTTTTTGTTTCCCACCAAAATTATTTGACATACACTACCTTGCTTCCTCTTGTGGTAAAGGCTCAAACTCACTTCGTTCTAGTGATTCTTGCATTTCCAAGTTAGCAAACAGCTTCCAGGCACATGCTTGTGTTTGCATGAGTCTTTGATAACTATAACTAACAAATATATTTGAAAATAGGGAAACTTTATCAACAAACGTCCTAAAATTTCTGTTAGCTCCTTTTAAACCAAGAATTGTTTTTGATGGTTGGATCTTCTCTAACATAATTTTGTTTATGAGCTTATAGGTAGTTAAGTGTGAAAGCATGTTGGGCAGTAACAAGTTTATGGTTATGCCTTACATCCTTGGAATGGTAGCTTTATGTTCACTTGAATTAAGACCTTGGATTAGGATTAAGTATTTTAATGATCTCCTGATAATATACACATAAACACTGATAATATACAGATAATTACAATGATGCTTCTTGTCCAGACTACATAGTCAGGAATATTCAGGTACAAATTTAGCAGTGGGGAGACTACCACCTCCTGACATTGTAAACAAACAGGGAAAAACTATCCAAATTGGGTAGTTCAAGTCAGCCAGGGCCATACGTAGGCTACTCTTCATCAAGTGCATCATTATTAAAAATAATAAAACACAAATGCATTTTTATAGGATTCTTGTATGGGAAAGCCTTTGGGCATTTCACAAAATACAACCAAAACCAAGAATTTTGTTTCCCATTAAAAACTGCAGAATACCCTATTGAAATTGGAAACTGGCAAGAGAGCAAAAAATGCCTACTAAACAGCTAACAAAGCACAAAAGATAGAGCAATCACCCACAATTCATTAGATTTCACTACATCCCAACCCCTCCTGACATCAGAGTGAGATTTTTCACAACATCAGTGGGAGAAAGATCAAGCTCAAAATGAACTGTAGGAACGGTCTCAGTGAGGGAATAAGGGCAGCAGTGCTCTCAGCTGTGCTTGCACAGATTGAACTAAAAGATGCCTTTCTCTGAGCCAACAGAAACTGGAATAATGATATTGCCACTTTTTAGAATTTAAACTTCCTTTTGCTGGAGGAGGATGATGAGATGGGAGCCCTCTGTGTTGATGTTTAGACCTAGGCTGAAGACTGAGATCTGTATTTGAAATATCTTGTGGTGTAAAAGAATTCAGTACCATCTCTTTATGTTTTTCCTTGATGTTGTCCTCTTTGTACATATTCTGGCAAACTCTTCTTATCTCAGCCAAAAGGTGATCAAAATAAGCTTTGATTTTTTTTAAGGGAGTTCTTTTCAAATCTGCAGTTGATAAAAATGCTGGGTTTTCAAAAGGGTTGGCACAGTGGAGATGTAACTACCTTTTGGGGTGGATTGAAAGGGAGCTAAACTGCTCAAAAAATCTTGTGTTACTTTAAAAATGTCTGCAATTCTTCCTCAGGCTTGTAAATCCTCATTTATGTAAACCACAGTCTTTTGTGGTGAAACTGTTCTCTAACAGAGTTTTTCAGCTTTGTAATACACTGTTTCTCTCTCAGTTGTTTTGGGTAAGGATATGGTCTGAATTACCATGTTATCAAAAAACACCCCCACAAATAGCTTTCACTTCCAACAATCATAAACTGCATAGTTTTTCCTATTTTGGCAGACAGTACCTTCACAACATTGCATACTAGATCAGATCAAAGCTAAAAACCCCATAGCTGCCATGAAACGAAAAGGAACAGATATCACAAAGCTTGCATTTGTTCAATTCAGGAAGGGAGAATAAAGATTCCAAATGAATTGGAGAATAAAAGCACGATCATTAAGAAGGGTGGCCTTTGGTGTGGTCACCTCTGTTAAGATTCAGTCTAACAGAACGTTGTTGTTGCCTCTACTTGTTCTGTAATGGCCCCACCCTATTCATTTCTGTAGAAGAATGGATCAAAGTGTGCTTGAAGATAGACAAAGTTTATAAAAACAGAAAACTCATTTTCTCATACGTTCCTTGGTGCCTGAGGCAAAGGTATTGATTGTAAGGCAACCGAAACAAGCTAAGCTATTCTTGCCTCCTGTACGCTTGAATACTTGTAATTGTGCAATATGCAGTGAAACAACCCAGAATGACGCACAAAGTGCAGTACAAATGGGAGACAAAAGGAGATGAATTGTTTAAATAAGGCAAGGCTGAGAAACCAAGATTCAGATGGGATTTCATCTTGTAGATGCTTCACAGAAAGGATAAAAAATCATTAACTTGCTTGGTGGTTTTGTCTTAGCTGTCAGTTCATGTGGCAACTCTATACTGTATAAATAGAAGTATGTTTGTTTTGTTTTGGTTTGGTTTTTTTAAATGTGAAAAGTCAGTGCACTTTGCACAGGCCCATTAATTTGTTTATTACAAAACTGGCTTGTGCTAGATCCAGGTGTAGAATGTTAAGGAGAAAATGAAAAGGATCTTTCGTAATAGAGTGTGATTCTTTTGCTCTGCTTGGGGCCAATGTGAATCTCTTAGGCATGACTGACGTCTCAAAGAGGGACTTTGGTGGTTTTGGGGACTCTAAATAAATAGGTTCTCTGTGTTGGGTAATGGTGTTTCCCGTGAGGAGGTGGTGTTCAAGGTTGTTTGCAAATCACCTAAAATACATGGGGCTCATCCCTGATGTATGTATTGCCTAATCCTGATTGATTTTTGCAGTTCTGTCTCTGTTTGCCTGCGCGCCATCCCGACCGTGGCAGCACGTGTCTGCTGCTCGTCTCGTGTGCACAGGGCTGGTTTGTGGACGGGCTGTCAGACACGCCTGGCGGTCCTCTGACCTCCTCCATGTGTCCAGGCACGCTCAGCTCTGCCAGCTTCTGCTGTGTCAGCACCTCTGGGCGCTGCATTGCCGCTTGTATGGTCATGAAGCTGGTTTTGAAGAGGGCTTTGAGGTCACCCTCTGTGGTGTGAATTGTATACACATGGTGGACAGATCTGCCCAGAGATGAAAGTGCTTCTCCAGGGATATCTTGCTCTGTTTGAGGGAGTGGAATTAAGTTCTGCGTGCGTGAGATGCCCTGATACTGGAGTAACTGTATCCGTGCTGGGATTGGTGTGCTTCTGCTGCTGGTTTTCTGGCACTGACAAAGAATAAAGAGACTTGCACTGCTGTGGCAGCATAGAGGAACCACAGCGAGGGAATAATGCTGTTTACACCCCACTGAAGGCTTCTCTTTAATCCTAATACAGCAGAGAGAGGTCAGAGCAGAAGGAGGAACAAGGCTCCCAACTTGTGCAAAGAAGTGTTCATTACCAAGTCTCTCCAGCCCTTCCCTTGGATTCACCTGGACGTGTACTTCTTCAGTAAGATAAATTATGTTCACTTTCCAATGTGCTGACTTTGGGATAAGGGAGAATAAAAGTCAAATCAGATATGTTCTTTTTTGTTTTAATTAAGTCATCTGTATTTGAAGGTGGTGACAACTCAGCTTCAGGCTCCTCTTGTTCATCCCGTACTCTGGGAAAAGTTCCAGTCTGATTTTAGCTTTGCTCATAACAGAAAGTTTGCATTGGTTTCCTAGCCCTGTAATAAATTGTGAATTCTGGCATCAGCTCTAATGGTATAATGAAATCTCAACAGTTACACAATGTGCAATGTTCTTGTCTCCTAAGGTCCCCAGCTGAATGGCCAGCTACTGCTGGGGAAGGTGAGAGCTCCATACAACACGAAAATGTTCCTTTGGATGAGAGTGGATTTGCTGTTACTGAGAATCCCCATTATGCCTCAAGGGTCCCTGCCCTGCTGTTTGTTTTCCTTAGCAATGTGAATTCTGCCACGTCAGTGCAGATCATTAAGATTTCAGTGCTGGTATCCTGCCTGTAGATAAATTTAAGGCACTGTGGTTCGGAGGCAGCTGAAGTCTGTTTGAAGGTTCAATCTTCCACACCTCTACTGTAGTTAACTTTGCCAATGCTATGGCCTCTGTTCTCCACTCCTCCCTGGTCACTGAATGTGCAGGGAATGCTGACTCAAGTGTTGATAGGTATAAGGGGAAGAATGTGCAACTTAAGTGTTCATGTGTCCTCATGGACACAAGGAGCAGCCCTTTCCAAGCAGCTTAGGGGTGGATTGCTTTACACCCTTGAATAAGAAGCCTAATTCTCCCTGCATATCCCATGCATAGAATGATTCCTCCCTTTCTTAAATCCATCAGTAACATTTATCTTCACATATATGATTTCAGTGAGCACCCAGTCAAACTCTGGGATAAATATCTATTGCATTTTATTGTCTTGTGTTTCCCAGCCATGTCACTGAATTAATCTTGTCGTTGAGTTTTTTAATATAACAGGCTGACCGGAGTTTGCATCTTGATGCTTTTATTATTAACAGCATTAGGCTGTTATTAACTCTCTCTCTCTTCCAATTTTGTCACCTTGTGGCACTGTGAAAGACAATCTAAAGTTGACTAACGAAAAGTTATTTCTGCATAGATTGATGTAGCTAAATATTCCACTTCTCTAGAGCATCTCAGGAGATACAGAGCAGATGGTCACAGCATTACATTCCAGTGGTGCTCAGATGCTGGAGTAGCAGTAACTTTACCAGCTGTTCAAGTGACTTAATCCTGTGTCATGAATGAAGCCACAAAATTCGATAGCTGCAATGAAAATACAAAGGCCTTTCCATCCTCTTAACTATCTAAGAATAATCTAAAGCTAAGCTAAGAATCAAAACTATCCTTGTATTGACATTTCTTAAGGTTGTCTCTGCATTTCATTGCTGACATTTAATGAAAACGTTGGATTTGTGGAAATCATCTAGTCAACACTGCATTACTGCATTAGGACACGCAGCAGGTAACATGCATAGATAAAGCATCCAAACTGTAGTGGAATAGGTGCATGAAAACTAGGCATGTTTCAGCCTTCAGAGATTCTGCCTTAGCTTATGGGCAACAAGGACAGGATCAAGTCAAGATTTGCCATTGTAACATTGCCAGGAAACATTTATTGCCACAAGGAATAGAGTGTAAGACAAATGTCCTTCATCTGACAAAGTGAAGAACCTCTTTTTCTGATGGAGGTGACTGTAAACTTTGATGATCTTAGTTTGCAGCCATCCTGTGCCCTTTTCTGATTATGCATATGCTGTTTGTAATAAAGTAGTACCTAGAAACACCGAATAATGTCCTGGATCTCATTGTGCTGGATACTGTATAGAAGGTAAAAAAAAAAAAAAAAAGCCCAACACCAGAAGGTAATAAATTGAAACCTTAAAGTGTCTTTCAGCTGCTGATTGATAGACTGCTAGAATTCTGGTTTTGTCACTTTCCATTTTTATACTTTCTATAGGAGACATTCTAGCAAGAAATTCACAGTTTTCTTTTAAAGAAACTTGATCTGTGGAGTTTCTGATGGGTGGTGCAGTTCCTGTTGGATCCTGTCAAATTTGTGGGTGCAAAACACCTTCCTTAGTTAAATCCTTGCTGACTAGGTCTTCTCCATTTTTTCCCTTGCCATCTGGAAAGTGCTGTGCATGATGCTCAGTCAGAAGAAAAACCACTTTTTTCTCTAACACTTGGCAGGGACCTGGCAACAAGAAACTTTTGTTGCCAGAAGCCGTGTTCTCTGTGGGGGTGGCTCAGATGGCACTGAATTAACTCAGAGACTTAAAAATGAAAAGTATTTATGATAATTTTTATTGATGGTAAGTAACTAACCCTACCTCTAGGGCAACTAAACAAATTAGCTTTAAGAACAGCAAAATGGACTTCTCTGAATGGCCCTTAGATTTTGTTTTTGTTAAGAGATTCATTTATCCATTCCACAGTAGTTCTTCTTCAGCTTACATAATACCTGGTTCCTAGGGATCAAGACTCTATGGAAAAAGGCATATCTCTTTTCCTTCCATACAGTTTTTTAATTCCTTGGTCTAATTAGATAGGGGATAAAGTCTTGGGGCAATAGACAAAGAGATTGCATGTGTCTAACTAGCATTAATGATCAATCTCTTACTTAGCCTGAGACCACAGCCCACTGACCAGTCAGCTTGTGTAGCTCCAAATCGGATGGAACATGCACTGCTGCTTGTGCAGGCTAGCAGATGAGCACTGGGAAGGGAACAGAGGGGTTCTGGGATTGCAAAGGAAAGCTGTTTTTAAGTGGGGGGTGTGGGGCATACATCTGCAGGAGACTCAGGTACATCACTTGTGTTGCTCATGGAACAGCTCACTGACCTTATGCCTATTAGTTCCCTAATTCTCCACCCGCTTCTGCAAGGGCTCAAGGAACAATAGGGAGAATATCAACCTAGTGAATCACTGTTGACTGTGTCCTCCACATCTCCCTTATTTGGGCAGCCATTTTTGCTCAGGTATGCTGAACATCCACAAAGAGGCCAGGTACTAAGCCCTCAGACACTCAGGTGCTTTAAAAGACGTTCAGGAGAATTACTCCAAGGTTCATGAACTAGATTTTTAAACAAGTCTAAAGAATTTGGATGTGGGATTTGGGACCAAACTTCCTCAGGCTTCTTTATTCTATAAAGGCAAGATATTCAAATAAACTTGACCAAATTAGGATAATTAGAGTCCTTCATCTTACCCCTGCTGCATATCTATTATACTTGTCTGGTGAGTCTGCTAGTCAACCGCGTCAGGGATCTTTGTTAATTTAGTGGGAATAAAGGATATCATATCTATGCTAAGAAGCTTGTGTTTACCATCAACATGCCCAATAGATGTGCAGATGTTAGCCTGATGTGAAATTATAGTTAGACTTCGTCTTCCACTTGGCCGGTTCATTAACCCATGTCTTACAGGCCTTTGTGACTGCATTTGGCATGGGGTTAGAGATTTCATGATGTGCTGGTGTTTGTTTACAGTAAGTGTTTGGGATAACATACCAAAGAGGGAGAAGTATAATTTGTGCTTCAGTTTACTTATAGACTTGTAGCTTTTACATGCCCTTTAGGTACAACTGCTCTCTTGGGTACCGTGAAGCTTCACCTTTCACTGAGATATTTGGAACAAAATCCTGTGTCCGGTGATGCAGCATTGCCAGACAGCTGTCACAGTCGAAGAACTGGGTAGACTTGGATTCCTTTGATTTTTTGTTGTTACCTAACAGCCATAAGAACCTTAGAGCCTGGAGTTCACTGGAGCATCATTTTTGTCTCTTTATGCAACAAGACTTGAAGAAGTGAGAGGACTGCTTGTTTTCTTCATTTGTCATTGTTATTCCCACATCCGACTGACAGAGAAGGAATACACAGCCAAGTGCCAAATTGGACAAAGCACAACAGCCAAGCGCCCCCAAACCCTCCCAGTTCTATTCTCCATGTTTGTTTTTGGAGGAGTATATGAATGAACTACATTGTTGACTTTCCACTCTGCTCTTTTTCAATGGATTGTATTTGAAAAGCTTTTTGGAAGAGATACTCCTATGTTATTTAATTGTTTGTGTCATTCTCATTTTGTTCATCCAGTGCCAACATCTCACCCAGATCCAACAAGAGGCTAGTAAACAAACCCTGACTATTCTGTGGCAAAAGCTCCAAGATGAGCAAAAGCCAAGGAAGCCTTGAAACTATTAGCAGTGTTTAGCTGTGGTTTCAACACCTTTTTTAATTGAGAAAATCAACTGAGGTTTATATGATGGTTTGTGAGAAATTATGATATTAGTAGTTTGCAACTGACTATATAGCTTTGTTTGAGGAGGAAAAGTCAAAACACCTGACCTAACTGCCCATCTCTGAATATTTGCCCAGGAGGGTATTATATGAAACACAGAGGTGTTACATGGAATTTTTTTTTCATCCGCAAAGAGGTCTTTTTTCATTAGTGGCACAGTCACTCACAGGTATTGAAGCAGTGTTTTGGAACATCATCTAAAGATAGATTATCCATCAGATTAATGAAAAGGTTGAAGTTATAAAACCTCTCTGTTACTTTGAAATGCTATCTTAGAAGACACTAGCAGCTATGACCTTTATGCTATTTGGCTCCTTCATGTTGCTTTAGATTTGCAAAGATTGGGTACAAAAAGCATCACCTGAGTTTCAGGAGCGAACTCTTCTCTCCCATCCTCTTTTTTGCTACTGCCTCAATGAGTGTTTCTTCATGAGAGAATCATTAGGTTTGTAAGCCAGATTGCTTCTGGTGTGATGGTGCAGTTACACCATGAAGAGATTTGGGACATTTTAACTGTACTCGGTCACATGAGCCATGCAAAGACAGCCTTCCCACGCAGAGCATTTGCACAATGCTTTCCTGGAATTTGAGGATGAAACACATCTTGCCTGTTGTGCTTCAGGCATTTCACCCAACGAGACAGAGCCCTGCCTGCTCAATCGCATTAGCTGGATTAGATCAGCAGTGACAGTCCTTCAGCTGTGTTGCTGGGGCTTTGTCTTTATCTTGTACCTGCTGACCATCATCCCGGACATGTTATTGGTCTGGGTATACTTTTGTTTGGCCCAGATAAAATACTTTTATGTTTTTTTGAGCAGCTGGTACGCTTTTAAATAGAACATTTGAGGATGTGCCAGGAAATATCAATTTAGAAGGTGTCTGAAAAGGATTGTGAAGAAAATTCCTGAAATGCCATGGCTGCTGATAACTTGTGATGACAATTATCACTCTTTGAGTAATGTTGCTGTGATCAGTTTTTACATGGTCCATTGCGCTGAATGGATCTATCAGTTTTTCCCCTAGGTATGTCTCCAAGGATTCCTTTTACTGACCCTTATTTGCCCTGGGTTGAACCAGGACTGAAGGACAGGTTGCTGAAGGACTGCTGTGTCCCCTTGCTTTTGTCCTTAATACTTGCAATGCTGGAGCTGTTGGAATAGAAGTGTGTGTTTGGGGGGACTCATCCTCTTCTCTTCTTGGTGGGCAACTCATCTTGGAAGCTCCCTAGAGGCTTTTCCTGCTTGTTGTAGAGGTCACAGGGGAGCAAAGCAGTTACTAGTTATGAGCTGCTTAAAACAGGACCGATCTGCAACATAAATGAGGATGAAGACTCTTCATCTTTCCAAGAAGTGGAGCACTATAAGGTTTTTTTAATAGACTTCATCCATAGTTTGAAAGCTGTCACTGTTTTATCACTTTTTTTTTCATTGCACCTATTCTGAGCTCTGGGAAACCATGCCCTGGGGGATTTCTTTTCCACTATGTTCCCTCCCTGAGTATTTTAAACACATGCCTCCATTCCGAATAATCTAGTAAAGGGAATCTCATTTTCCTGGTTCCTCCCAAAGTCAAGTGCCATCCTTGCCCTTTTGTAATCAGATGCTGAAACAAAATCTTTTCAGATGCTGCCAGGAAACTGTTTCGTTTGAGGTGTACTTGGGGGAAATTAGTGCCCAGAAAAGAAATAAATGGGTCATGGGTCTAGAACACATTCAACCCTCCTAATATGTTTCATTTATCTGAGTTATGTGAAAGCATGTGAGAGAATCACAACGCAATCTGATGACAAATAGAGATGATAAATGATGAGGTGTTTATTTATCCAAGACCTGGTTTATTTATTTACTTGCTTAATCCCTGTAGAAGATATATTTTGGTGATAAATTAATCTTAAACCTTCCCAGGTATCCAATGGATTTCTAGTGGTCACCATTATTTTTTACCCCCTTGTTAAAATCGATGGAACGTCACAGGCCCCAAGGGACGGTTTTGTTTGTTTTTTGTTCCTTTGTCTGGGTTTGTTTTTTTCTCCACTAGGTTGTGGCAATAAAAATAGTATAGATTACTACATCTCAGTGTTTTTAGTTGATCAGGACCATGGATCTTACTTGTCTGCATAGCCCTTTTGCTAATGTGTGTAGCTGGTTTGTTCAGACAGAATCCCTGTCCTTTATATAAACTATACTTTCTAACAGAGTATTATTTTTGCTTATAAAATGCATGCAATCACACAATTTATGCTGGGTTTCATGCTTCACTTCCGAGCATTCTCATCTATTTCTTCCCAGTGAAAATATGAATTTGTGTGCTTTTTGGTTAGTTCGGCTTAAAAAGATGAAACTCATAAGATTCTCTGTTTATACAGGCCTATCTTTGGTTTTGCTTTTAGTTTTAGGAAAAAACACAGCTGTAAGTACGCATTGCAAACTGCAAAAAGCATAGGAATTGCTCTGCTATCCTGGAAAGAGGTCATACTCTTTCTTGAAGTGTTTTGATATTTAATGATCCAGTGTCCAGCTGAGTCATTAAATATATCATTCAATATGATGAGGTTTAAGTGGATTTGCTTCTTGTGATGTTTGGTCAATCTTTAAAGAGGGAGAATTCCATTAAAAAGGTTCTCTACTAAACTGTAGTTAGCAGGTGTACATACAAGTCTGAGCTGCAGTCTAGAGCACCAAAAGACATTGGTAATAAATATTAACAGCTTCGTTTGAAAAAAAAAAACATTTAATTGCACTCATAATCAGTGGGGGAAGAAACAGCCTACCTAATATTTATGAATTAAAGACATATGCTGGAACGATTCATACCTCAGTCATCAAAGAAAATGCACAAGAAAAATAAGTAGACAGAAAGAACAGTGAGTTCTTAATAGGGGCTGCATTAAAATGTTGGTGTACAAGAGGTACACATGAACATTGCACAGCCGTTTTTTAAGACCCTAGGTCTTGGCTTTACCAGCTGAAAATACATACTTGTTTTTAACATCAAGAATTACAGTAAAAAGGTGGCTTGTATTTTGAGGTAGAATAGAGAAACAAAAATGCTGTAGTGTGACGTTAGAATGATACTCCCATGCAGCTTATCCAGGGTAACTCCATATCCTGGCCTTTGCCATCACATGCATCTCATCTCCCAGTAGTACTAGACTGGTGTTGTACCTCTCCATCTTTTTTCCACCACTGCCTGGCTCCTCATCCTGGGCTCTAATCTGCTGGCTGTGATCTTTCTTCTTCCCTTGGGTTCAGTGTAGAGTATTCCTTCTACAAGCTAACCTGATTCTGGTCAGGCCTTTTTCTTTGCTGCATTCCAACTCCAGTCTCTTTGCCCAAATGCTCTCAATTTCCCTTTCTCTCACTCTTCTGCTGTTTTTTTCCCCTCCCCTATAGTTTGTTTTATTTAGTTGCTTTCCCACCCTTCTCTTGTTTTTGTCCAAAAGCTGCTTATTCCAAAAGCTGCATGGCAATGAGCAACTGCTAACATGGATGATAGAGGGTTCTGGGTCTGATGGAATGCCTATCCATGTTCTAAAGTAACCAGGACCTTTAGCTGCAGAGAGAAAGGGAAAGAAAAAGAAACAAGAAAGAAAAAGAAAAAAGAAAGAAAAAGAAAAAAAAAATAGTCTGTATTTTATGATGAAGGGTTTTCAGTTATTCTTTGTGACGGGGTCATGAACAGTCTGAACACAATAGGCCTTCATTAGGTTGGGAGATGCTTGATGAAACTGCACCAGAGGGATATAATTATTCAGTGTGTTCAGCTAGCAGCTTTGCTAAAAATACAGGAAAGATAGAAGGCAAAATTAATTATGTAGAGCACAGTAAATCTTCTCTTACTCAACACCTCCATAGCCTATATATGGCTCCCTTTTTAGGATTCAGCGTGGGCTTATTGTAGAGCTTAATGGCTGAGTTACCCAATCATAATGAGCCACTGTGTGCAAGAGCTGAGCATGATAAAGCACTCCTAATGCGTCTACAATGCAAGGCATTTTAATTCCGACATGAGTGCTGCAGGAAGACATGACACTCTTCCACACAAACACATGGACAGACTTAGGTGGGTGGTAGTGCTGCTGGTGGAATAAAACTCCTCCCAAGTGGTGAAATTTTTCTCACTGGTCCTAAATATAATATCTGAAAAACCTAACTTATATTTGTCTGGCTTTATAAAAGTGCCAGTCCTCATTTATATTAGAAAATACAGTCACTGAATCACAGAATAATCTGAGTTGGAAGGGACCCAGAAGGATCATCGAGTCCAACTCAAGTGAATGGCCCATCCAGGGATCCACATCCTTGGCATCATTAGCACCATGCTCCAACCAACTGAGCTAATCTCAGGGTCATGTTAAATACAGTTTTATGCCCTTAGCAAAATACATAATTCTTTGCTCCTTTTTAGGGTCTCTCAGTGAAGAAAGTATTTCTGTTCCACTTACAAGCTAAGAACTGCAAACTTAAAACATGAGTCAATTCTCCAGAGTAAGTACTAAGGCACCTGTTTAATTTTTGTCATGCAGAGAGGCTTCTCAGATTTCAGTGCTGTGAGATCACTCTTGACTCCAGAACTACTCAGCTGTCTTACCTCACTTAGGCCCCTTTATGTTTGTAAGGATCCTACTTTTACCAGGTGCTTTCCAGTTCCCTCTTCCCAGGAGGAGCATACGTCTGTAGCACAGGTCTACCTTCTTTCCATATCTCTGGGCCACATCTCTCCTGGCACTCCTTTTGTGTCTTCTTTTCCTACCCGATCGTTATCCTTCTGGGTCTCAGGCGTTTGAGACAGCCAATGTAATACCAGGAAAAATTATTAGGGAAGTGGGATTAGGACCTCATTCCCCGAGGGGTGCAAGCCTAGAATAAAACCTGTTGCTGTTCAGCAGGGCTGGTCTAGCCTATGAGAGGTATTTCTTCTGTACTCACTACTTCAATATCCTTGTGTTTGCAATTTGGATAAAGACAGAGATGAGACACAGAGGAAGCTCAGGAGCGAAGAACTGACGTAGTTTCCTAAATTATGTGGTTGTGACAAACCTGTTGGGTTGTTTAGACTGAGACTTGCGGAAGTGAGAGCTGAGAGGGTGCTGGGAAGAATAGACACTGATCATTGTCTGTCTGGGTGCAGTTGTTGGCACCATCCCTGGCTCTAGGAGTGACTTTTCCATCTCGTTGCTTTTCGTGCACTTGTTTGCATTATTTCACAATTTTCTTCTGCCCAGCCATAAGTTTAGTGATTGCTCTGGGGAAGAAGAGACACATATTCTTTGACTTCTGAGCCTCTCAGGTTTGGTCAGACCTCTGTCCATCGCGTCTGGTGCTCCTTTGCCCTGTTGTAGCACTTCTTGAGCAACATGTAAATACCTATACATTTGTAAAGGTCCTGTTTCCCTGCCTCACAGTTTATAGTGTAAAATGGGAGTGCAAGGGGATGCAAAGGGTATGGTGGTTATCACCCATCATGGTGAGCTTGCTGGTGGGAGGGCCTGTGACCCAAGCCATGCAGAATGGAAGTTGTGCCTCCTTGTATGGGGAACCCTCCTCGGCAGCGTGAGGCTGACATGACTACAGGTGTATCCCTCAGTAAATTTAATTTTGCATTCATCGGTTCAGTGCTGTTTACATGCAGGGCAAATATGTTCCTTCAGGAGGTGGGGGAAAAAAATCCATGCTTACTGATAAAGAAGCACAGGACACTGTTGGCACAATGATTTCTGAATCTATTTAGGAGTTCTATCATGCACTGTTGTAATAAAATAGTGGGAAGATAGTAATTTTGCACTTGGTGGAAAAACATACTGTAGAGCTTAATGAAATTTCATTGTGCACTCTTAATTGATTTCAGCAAGGAAGACCTTTGCAAAGCAAATATAGCTATTAATCTAATTAGTGTTTCAGCTAGTATATTGAAATTATATTTGTAAATCAATATATCAGACAAATATTTGTACGAGATAGGCATTTCAATGACTGCGCAGCTGAAATGAACAAATTAATTTCTTTGATTATGAGGGCCTTGTTTCCTACAGGTGTACTTTGCAGCTCATTTTCCAGCGTGAATGCTTAAATTAGGCTGTTAAGTCCACAGTGAATCTGAAATAATTGGCTTTTCATTTTTTCCCCAAGTGATCTATACAGTGGGAGAACTGAGCAATATTGCTTGTTGACTCTGCTGTCTGGTTTTCCTGAGGACCATGTTAATGGGTCTGTGTCACTGGGTCTGTGCAGAGAATGGTGAGAGCCTTTTGGAATGGGGTGTTGGCTGATATCATATTATCCTTTCTGGAGAAGATGAAGCTGAGTGCATAGCATGACATACTCTGTTACTCTGTTCTTCTGACCATCCAGCTTGTGAAATAAATTTTTTGTTCTTTGAAGAAATCATGATGCTGTTAGGTGTTCATATAGTTTCCAGATGGGGCCAGGATAAGGCTGAGAGATGAATGCTCAAAAGCCTTCCAGGTGCTATGGCTAGAGGTGTCTCTTTTCACCCATCTCAGCTTCTACTAGACAGCTTTCAGTGGGCATGAATACAAGGAAAAATAAACAAACACAGTCAAACATAAGTCCTCACCTCATGGTTGTGCTGACCTCTGTGGAGCATACTACGAGCTTCATTGAGACTGGAGTGAGTTTGGTTCCAGGCCCATTCAGACCTGTAGCAAAGCTCTCAGTGGAGTGCAGGATCAGGCAAAGAATCACCTTGAGTGCAATCCAGACCTTTCATGTATGCCCTATATAGTAATTAAGGACAGTTATACTCTTCAGAATGAGATCCAAAACAGACAGCAGGCTCTGGATGTGCCAGGGACCAGCTAAAAGAAATACTGAGAACAACACTGAAATGTTACCACTCTCTTGGGCTAGGGCACGAGGCATAACACTGATCAAACAAGACTCCATGCACCCACCTGATATCCTGAAGAAATAGGTCTGGAGACCTGAAGTCTCTCCTGCTGATGGGTATTCACAGTGTTGGTCTGGAATTGCTGAAAAAGGCTCATTCCTCTCTCCTACACAGCTCTTTTGGTCAAATTTTTCTCATGTTTTATATAACACCTTAGTGGCTAGACATCATCCAAGATCTGTCAGATCCAAGTTCAGTTTCCTGCTTTTCTTGAGGTGTTCTTACTGTTGTCTTCCATCTTCAAGGGAAGTGTGGGAATGTTCTCCACTTCACCTGCAAAAGCTATTCCACTAGTCAGGGAATAACTTAAGGGAGTCATTGAGGGCACGTAGTGAAGTTCGTCTGTGTAGCCTCCTGGTTAAGGAATTCATACAAGATGGAATCTAGGATTTTGTTCCCTGTTTCCAGGACTGTTCCTGTACTTCATTGTTTAATGTAAAGCTCAGGAGCAAAGGCCACATCTCAGGGCTCCCCTTCTCAGGTGAGTAAATTCATTCCAAGTCCCAACTTTGATACCCAATTATCAGAGCTGTAACAGTTTTGGAGTTCATAGATTTTTCACAAGGCTGTGTGATCCTCCCTGTACCTCTGGCAGGCGTACCTCCTGGAAATTAATGGATTCCGTCTTTGGACAGGAAGACTACCTAAATCTTTCTCCCAAACTCAATTTTGAATCTTCCTTTGAGTTCTTTGTGAAGTCATTCACATCAGAGAGCGTTAACTGCTGTGTTGAACTTTAGTGTAGTTATGGCAGTTCTCATGGATCCTCCATCATGACTCATAGTATCATGTTCTTTCTTTTGTGTCTAGCAAGTAGTTGGCAAATCCTGCCCATCTATGGCATAAAAAACCTTAAATGTTCTACTTTAAGCTGGACAGAATTTAGGATCCACAGCTGCTTGTGACTGAAGTTACTGCCATCACAGAAATCTTATCCATATGCTGAACAGGACTGTGTAAAGGGGAGTACCTGATGACAGTGTTGGATAGAAATTGGGGTGAAAGTAAATGAATAGAAGGGATGGAAAGGCAAATGTGAAGTGAACATATCTGTACAGGAGCCTAAAAGAAACAAGCCATGCTGGGACTTCTATTCCTTTTGCATTGTGACAGCTTATTTGTTATTTCTGCTGAGAAATGTTGGAGATGCAGTTTTCAGGAGTGATGAAAATACAGGAATTTGTCTGTGTGATGAGACTCTTGCAGTGGTGTTACAGGTAGCAGTCGTTTGAATTATCACTATAACAACTCTTTGCTCTGGTGTACGTTATAGTAAACAGAGATGGCAACAAAAAAAGCCACATTGGCCATTGGATTTTGTGATGAGTTCTAACACCACAGACTGCTAAAAATAAAAAACCAATGTCAAATTACATTTATGTCTCAGTTTTCTTGCTACCTTCATTTCAGCATGTGAAGCAAAGTAGTATCAGCAAAAATTTAGAATCACTGTTGTGGCAGGGGTACAGTTCTGCAGTCATAGATGCTTTGAAGGTTCTTCATTTTGTTTCTTAAGAAAAAAAAAAAAATCACTGCTGTTGGAAAAAAAGGGGTGGAAATCTTTTTCTAGTCTTCTATTTTGTTACTTTCATAAAAGCCTACGTTTTGACTTGAGGATATGGACCTTTAAATGGAGTAAACTACTACCATTATTAAAATCACCTTCCTGGAAAGAATTCAGAGATGTTCAAGCCTATTCTTTTTTTTTTCCCTGGCACAGTATTCTAATTAACTCTCAACCATTTCTTGAGTAATGTTTTTAAGGTCACTAGCTTGGCTGGGTATTTGGTAATAAAATTACACCCCATGTCTGCAATAGGACCACTAATTTAAAATAGCCATTTGATTCAAACTGACCTGTTTGCCAGCATAACTAATGAAGTGTCACTTTAATATTTAAAGTACTGTTCTTTCAAGGTAATTGCTATTTACTGGTAATTCTTCTTCATTTGATGGTTTATTAGGTACCTATAGGAATTTAAATTGGGCAACTGAAAAACTGTAATTGTCTAACTAGTGTAATTCTTTGCTATAAATAAGCCTGGGCACCTGCTTAAGGAAGGTTTTCTGTTTCTAAGGAAGTTTTTTATTTCTGTTTTTTATACCACAAAAGAATGGGGACGGCTGATTTGGAAAAGAGATTTTACCTATTAATAAGATATTAGGAAAGAGCCAGAAGAAGGTGCTGACATCCAAAGGAATGCACGGACTTGTTTTGGCTAATTCTGCACCCACCCACGTGGGCGTCAACATTCCACTCAAACGTGGCAGGACTTTGCCTCTCCTTGTGGCAGGGGGGATAGATCTGGGGAAGGAGACACAGGGAAAACATCAAGGAAAGAACTGATCTTAAAAGTAATTGCAGAAAAAGCATAAAACCGGTGTTCTCTTAGGAAAAAAAAAAAGTAGTTGGAAAAAAAGTAGCTGGTAAAATAAACACATTGTTTGCTTGTTCATTTTCTGTTCTAGCTTGTTAGTGAATATCTTCTTTTGTCCTCAATGCATCATAAGGCTTTATTTTGTCCACAGAATATAGCTATATAAATTAACCTTCTTGCTAAAAAGCTGTGGAGTTTTGTCTGCCACAATCTGATAAATGCATTAGAAAGGAGACAAGAAACAACTCTTTCTGAGAAACTCCTGCTTACTTTTGTTGATACTTGCCTCTTAACAAAAGTGCTTTCTAAGTGGGCATTGCAGGTTACAGTCTTATTAACCTTTTCTTTCTTCCTACTTGAAACTGGTTCTTTTTTGTTAAAGCTCAAGTCCCTAGCTCAGTGTTCTTTAATAACTTTCAGGATTGTTTCTGTGACTCGTGTTTTATTGTTAGCTTTTACCAGTAATAGATGTCGAACAATGTTGAACAATGTTTAGATTACATGACCCTGAAAGCAAGAGTTCTTGTATCTGCCTTCATGCTTTCTTGCTATAATGTGAGTTCTTCAATTATTAGTGAATTTATCATTTTTGTATCTGTAGATTGGGAGCTAAGAGCCAAAGCAGCCCGCGTTTCATTAGCTTACGCAGATTTTTCTCCTAAAGTGGGTATCTCCATTTCCCAAGATTAGGAGATGATTTGTTTTTACCATTTGCATTTCAAAAGAAAAAAAAAGAATAGTTGGAAGCAGATCCTGCCATGGAAATTTCACACCAGATAACTTATGTTTAGTCAATATATAGTCAACCAAAAAGGAAGTACTTAGAGAGGGAAATGTTGGGTAACCCTATCTTTTGGTAGTTTTACAAGTACTTCTTTTCTGCTAGAATTTGAAGTTAAGAAAGATAGCAATAGTGTTCCCTCCTCCACAGATACAGTGTGTTAAGCTTGATTTGTGGCTTGTCCATGCTTGGGCAATGGGGATCATTGAAATGTCTGTCTGCACCTGAATTCCAGTCCAGTGGTGAATCCAGTGGGTGGTGTGAAGATGCTATGTCATTTGCTCCTAGGTGCATCACCCTGTGGAGATTTGCCAGATGACTTCATCATCCCACTCAGTCTTGCTACTGCATTCTATACTTCTGCAGCATGGAGACAGCACAATATCCTGGCAATCTGTGTGTGCATTAATGAAGTGTCTGCCCACAGTTCTTAACATAGGGTTGGTAACAATGATTGCTAGCATAATGCACTATTTAAATGGCCTGTGTGGTCTAATGTAGCTATATACCTGCATAAACCACAAATTATTTTGTCATGGTTGCTATACTTTGTGCAAGCATTTAATGAAAACACTGTTGCAATACATCAAATACTCACTTATATTTTTTGTGACTGAAGAACTTAGTTCTTCATTGCTGTGTTTCTGTTTTGGTCCACCAGCTTTATGAGTTAATGTTGACACAATTGATCTATGACAGATCCAAGAAAAGCACAGACACAGTACTTTTTGTGGTCGGGTGCAGGAGAGGATTGAAACAGAATTCAGATTTGCTGCTGAGGCCTGTTATTATTTCAGATCCAGTACTTGAAAACTGATACAAAAGTGGATGTTCTTACTGAAAAGTGCTGTTCTCAAAAGCACAGGAGAAACTCCCCTAGAAAGAGTGGTAGTCACTGCCTCTGGGCATGTGCATACGTGAACGAGATGTGTGTTCATGTTCATGCATGCACGTGAACACACATTGCTTTTGTGTGATGGGTCTTTTGTCAATTCACAGCAAAAGCTGTGTACTTTTTGGTTTTCCAAACGTAGAAGCTTTTCTGTATGCTAATTGAAAGCTCAATGTGAAGAATTAAAAGAGAGTTTCTTTGCATTATTAAACTGTTTTTCCCCTTCTTCTCCATTATTTTTCTTCAGGGAAACTCTCTTTCAGAGTAAGAGGGAAACAGGGATATAAAGTGAACTGCTGTGAAAGAAGCTCATGGTATCCAAAACTGTTGTGGTTGTTTTTTCTCATGTCATGGCATGAGCTCACAAATGCCATTCTGAGCTCTCAAGGCTCCCTTTCTTCATTGACTTACCTTCTTTTATGTGCAGAGTCAATAGGAAACCTTGTGAAGGCTTGAATAAATACCGACATTCAAACTGAAACCAAGCTGGCTTCCAACAGTCAAGGTTCCCATTATCTCATCTTGTTTCAGTCAAAACGCTGGTATGAAGCAATCCAATGGTATCAGGGTAAACATCGTTGCATACAAATTTATAAATACTCTGCCTTGCCCACAACAGTTCTGTGCTTGAATAAGGAGCTTCCCTGCCTTGAATGGATACTGTGTCTTGGAGTACTGAGTAGGTGCCATTGCTCTCGTGTAGGTGGTTTTATCAGCTGTGTAAACTATGAGGGGAACGTGCTGAGAAATATCACTTCTGTCTGTCCATCCTTGGTTGGTATTATGTCTGTGTTCAGAGAAAGAAAAATTGAAGGATATTCACTAGGGTGACAATTCCTAGCATGGAGAGCTACTGGAAGATAGTTCACAGGAACATATTTGTCTCATGGTGAACAGTGCAAGTAGCACATTTTCTCTCTCTCTTGGGAGGGAGTGAGGGAGTGAGTTCATGATGGAAATTTGTCTTTGCCCTTCCTTTTTCTCTTATGGACACTTGGGGTTTTGTACCGTTTCCCAATGGCTTGCCTTTGTGTAATCTCATGTGTCAGAGGTCTGTGCAATCTTCTCTCACAACATGGAGGACTGGCACAGCTACATTCCTGCAACATTTAGCTTCTGGTAAGTGGAAAGCTGAGATGTGGAAGGCCTAGTCAACAGGAGGCTGCATGAGGGATCTGCAGAGCATGGAGGCTGGTGTCAATGGATTTCTTGACAGTAGCTCCTAAGGAAAGTTTGTGCTCTGGGACTCATCCACTGGAGTCTCAATACATGCTGGAAGAATAGAGGATATGCTCAGTGCTTGCTGTGTGTTTGATGTTGGAAATTCTCCTGTGAAGCAGCTGTTGCCTTCTGCTTTCTAATTGCTGTCAGGTCCTGAGCTTCCCTACTCTGTTGCAGAGGCAATGAAAGATTCTATATACATTGGTAAGCCCTTGCTTAATTGTACTGTTCCTTCACCTAAGCACCTGGGCCCTTTTTCACAGGATTTCCATGCTTTAATTTCTCACCATTCCTCACACTTATAGGAGTTAGCTGTATGTCTCAGATGTTCAGCCAGTTTTTGGCTCCTGCCACCTCTCTCTAATCCTGCTCAGAAAACAGTGCTTTTAAATGTCAGCTGCAGTTCCCCCTACTCAATAGCAAATTAACTCAGCTTAAAAGATTTTGAGGTTTTTTGGCTTGTACACATAGCACCATCTCCCAAACCTGTGACACAGGCAAATTTTCACTGCAGTGTTTGCTCACAGCAGGAGCATGTGAAAGGAGCGTGTTTTGCGAATGACTAAACATCAAAGTGGTTGTACACGAGCTGTCCTGAGAAGCATAATGCTTATCCTGGAAGATGGAAGAAGTGTTTATGTTATGCTAATGGCCAGAGGTCTCAGTTCACATTTAGTTTCCTCTCTACCACAGTTCATAGAAATAGAGATGAGAAACCTCTCTTATGCAGATACAGATTTGTTGATCTCTCTCTGCTTAATTACAGTAAAGAGAAGTCAGAAATATCTGTGATTGTCATTCCTGCCTGGTTGCACTCAATCATCTCTTAGAGAATTGCATTTTTGCAACTCTAGAGAGAAAAGGCTTTTTTTTTTCTTTACCCCTATGGGCTTGCCTAGGAAGATACCCATCTTTAATATGAAGCTTTGAAGCATTATTATGGTAATGTCAGGTAACTGCTCTTCAGCGTAGATTGACAGCTAGCTATTAAATAAGGGTAGGGAAGAATGTGGCATCTGTGTAGTGAATGATGCATGTGGTTATTTTAAAATGTTTTTTTATAAGCAGAGACACGGCAATTGCAGGTTTTCTTTGCCTTTTTGATTTAACAGCATTTCAGAGTCTTTTGCCAAACCACAAGTAAAAGCAACACTCAGATCAAACTGCAGTCTCAAAATATTTTCCCCACCCTGATTCAAGCACAAAGGATTGGATTTCTAATCAATTACAAAATGGGCTACTGGAAGACAGAATCTTTTCCATGTGTCCATTTGAGCCTCTGAAACAAGCAAAAATTTATTCGTTTCTAAAGTCATTCAATTTCTGACCGGTTTTCACTAGGGTTTAAATTGATTGGTACCTGACAACTGTAATGGATTCATTTCCAATAACAAGTTGAGCTCTGAATTGCTGCTCGTTGGCACCAGCAAGGATACCATGATGAGCTCTCAGAGCTCAGTACATGTGCTTCTTTTCACAGTCGAAATGACACGCTCTGCCAACCCAAAGAAAATTGCCAGCAGCAAAAAATAACATCTTCCTCTATGCCATGGTTTTGGGGCTAGCATCTTTTCCCCATGCCTGGTTAATATACTTTAATATACTTCAATATACTTCTTTTTTCTTTTTTTCATGTAGTAAAGTGTATGACAAGGAACAGGACTGGACCATGGAAGTAGTGGCTACCTGCAGACAGAATATTAAAAATGAGGTAGTGAGTGTTGTTAGTGACATGCTTCTCTCCTTTGATTCCAGAGGACTCCTGTGAAGAGCCAGCTACTGCTCACATATCACTTGCATAGCCTTGCGTAAGTCTTCTAAGCAGAAGAATGTAAATTCCGTACTCATTATTTGGCTAAGAAGATTGTGAACTCCTGAACCTTTTTCCCCTTACAATTTTAACAGAACATGACCTAAATATAAAGGTTGAAACTGGCATTAACTTTTTCTTCTCTGTAGTTGAGGTCAAGAAAGGGAAGGCAAAAATATGAGTGACTGCTTGTTCTTGCAGCTTGTCCAGCCTGACAGGCTGGTGGGAATGCCCGTCGGTCTCCCACCCAGCTTGCTGGTTCCTTGGGGCAAAATATGAAGCGGGTCTAACATGGTGTAACTTGCATTCCAACCAGCAAGCAATTGCTTACTAAAGTACTCCTGAAGTTGTTTGTTGAGTTTTCCTTGTTTGCAGCAACTTTAACAAACCTTGCAGAGTCTCTTTTCAACTCTGTAAGTCATACCATTTCAAGTTCCACTGCAGAACTAAATAGGTATAAAAGCAACTTCAAGGGAAGTTTTTGATTTTTAGAGTGGGATTTGTTAGAGCATGGGAGTATAATGAAATATCACTGCATATGTTCACTGCTGAGTCTGGTTCTAGACAATGACTCCTGAGACATCTCAGGCCCATTGTAGACAAGACTTCTTTCCACAGGTTTCTTTGATTTTTTTGGCATTGCCCATGGATGCGGCATATTCAAACACTTAGACATCCAAAGACAAGGAGTGTGTTGAGAGATTTAAAAACCAAAAGAGATCAGAGAATTGGCTTTAGGGTTTTTTTCCCCTCAGGAAGAGAAGAGAAATATGACCATGATTAAAAAGACATTATGAAGAAGACAGTGATTGATCTTTACTTGTGCTCACTGAGAAGAGGAGATATTGACTTTGTTAGCAACAAATTTAATTGACATTGGCTGTTAGGAGAAGTAGTCATCTACTGAGAGATGCTTAAGCACTGCAACAGGCTACTTGCACAAGCAGTTGGCACTCTCCCTTATGAGAGAATTTATGGAGCAAGTTAGATAACCCTTTTCTTGGAGTGGTCTAGGAATACTTGTTTCTTTTTCCTGAAACTTCCTCAGTTTTGTTTTGGTCTGGTATTCCTGTGGGCTTCAGCTTTAACCCTGTAACTTCTGAAAAGGAATTATCAACGTATACCAATAGAAAATCGCCCAAATAAATACCATTAGCACAACAGGGCATTTAAAAGATCTCCCATGAATCCTCATCCTTGTATGGTGAAAAGCATATCAGTGTGTACCCACAATGCTTTAGAATGCCTCTAAAGTTTATTGGAAAATAAAACAACGATGGTATCTAATCTCTTAGCCCTAACAGATAATCTGTTCCTCTGCCTCAGATTGCAGGCATACCATGAAGCGCTGAGATTGGCACGAGCCGTGCACATTTTTATTTGAGGGGAACATAAATCCTAAGTATCTTGTTTGTGTATAATTATTCTTGCCCTGAGGTTGCAGCATCTTGTGCGCACAGCTGCATTGTGAACATTTTTCCAAGTTTATTTAGCACTGAGTGCAAGTACTTTACATGTCAGAGCTGGGAACGCTCCTGTTTCAGCTGACTCCAGTCCTTTGGGGTGTTGCAGAGCGCTTAGGTGACTAAGCGAGAGGCGGTTGCACAAGCCTGGAGAGACAGGGAGCTTATTTAATCACATTAGAGAAAGAGAGAGTAGGCGCCTGGGAGCAGACAGAACTAATCTGCGAGGAGAAGCGAGAGTGAGCAAGTATGTCTTACGGAAAGGCTCGGGAGGTCAGTGCATTGGCAAAGTCAGCGCACCTTTAACGGAGGATTTCTACATACTTTCTCCATTCACGTATGTCCATACCTAAGAACCTAGCAAAGGGCCTCAACTCCTCTCAACACACAGCAGCTAATGAGCTAAAACTGTCTTCCAGCAGGACAGTTTATCCCTTGTTTTCTTTTGCTCCTCACCCACCTCAATTTTAGAGATCAGCAAATGTATTGGGGGCAGTGGACTGTGATTTGATTAACCAAGTATCTTGGTGGTTTCCTGTCCTCTCTAAATAGCTTTTTTCTTGTTAAATGGTGCAGAGGGGCAAAGCAAACCTGCTGTGTTGCAGGGATGCCACCTGGAAACAGAGATCTCAGCAGTAGCATAGGAATTTTTGAGGCTCTCTACCCTCAGTTTTACTGCGGATACAATGGCAGGTTGAGGGGCTGGGATGTTACTTCAGAGAATCCACCCATACTGTCTGTGCTTTGTGGAAACAGACACAAGGTAAAGATGTAATCTCTGTGATTCTGACTAAATGCCTGAAACAGAGCACGTCTGAAATACCTATATGTATATTGTAGAATCATCTAGGCAGTCACATGTTATGGCCCTCTCAGCTTCCATTTTTTTTTTAATATTTCAGGAGTAATATTTTCGTAGTAAGTGATAAATTAATTTTATTCTTCATTCAGCCCTTTTATAATTGGTTATTAATGGAAGTACATAATATGGCCAGACCAGGTGTATCCCTGGACCAGGTAAATATGTAGTGGTGTACATCCACTGCAGGCAAAGATGGCCAGTACAGAACACAGGAAGGTGAGGACAAGGAAGAAATTCCGGCTGTAGGGATGCATCCTTAGCAATGCTTCTGGTTATGGTTTGTACTCCTCTTTGTTTTCAGTCAGATGTGGGACATAACCTGTAAATGAACTCCATCCTTCACTCCCTTTTCAGTGTAGAGCTTTGAGGGAATCTCCTTTTTTTTGCATGTATGTGTATAGCATGTGTCACTTCTTGACCTCCAACCTGCCGGCAGTCCAGGAATAGTGTAATTAATTTAGAATTGTTTGGGAAAAAAATTTGATCATCGTATGATTTTTATGAGGTGACTGATCTGTTGGATGATGTCAGCATGCCACGAGGCCAGCCACATGAGCAAGATACCACATTCCAATATGGCTTTGGAAGTAGAGGGAGCGGTCGGACCTGTGTTGGAAGCAATGTTGTTAGAGCAGGTATGAGACTGACTCTCAAGGTGAATTCAAAGAGCTGAAATTCAGAATCTGACTTGTGGCTCGTTTCGAACAGCAGAAGTTCCTTGTGAAAAAGAAATAAGAGTGGCTACGACAGCAACAGGTGTGTAACATGCAGCTCTTTAAAATTCCCAATGCAGTTTTCTGCAGGTGACAGTATTGGAAAATCCATTCCTGTTGCTTTTCTTCAGGGTGTCAGAAGGCCCAAGGAGGTAATTGTATAAAGCAATTGTCATAAACATTCAAACTAGATGAATCTCCATGTCAGGTTTTATTGCAGCCTTGCAATTTGGTCTAGTTTCTCTGAACTCTGCTAACCTTGGCAGATCTACAGGGAAAGCCTGCAAAATCCTTGAGTTCAAAGCAGGCAAAATACATGACACCTTTTGAAAGTTTGGCTTTGAGCATTGAGTTTATTTGAACTTACGTTAACCAAAGCCAATAAAAAATGGCTTGCATGAGCTCCTGCAAGGTGAAATTCCAGCAGAGAGAATGAGAATAGACAACCTGTTTGCCAAACACAGTTATTTTTATTTGTGTTAAAGGAAGAAAGTTGACAGAGTTTGAGTACTTTTATATTTGATTTAAAGTAGGAATAAGGAAGATTGTATCTTAAGGATATTATGTAAAAATATTAGGCCTCTGGGAAGGTATCGCAATCAACCTGGACTGTATCTATTAGATAGATGAAAGAGTCCTCTTTCTGGGCAGTTTGTATTTTATTTTGGTAATATCTGGGAATACGGAGGAAGACAATAAAGCACCAAGGCAGAGATCAAAATATTAATAGATGGTACTTATATTTTTTAAAAAAATAAGTAGATTAAATAGAAATAAAATCTGGCCAAAATTCATTGCAGTTTGCTGTGGCAGAATCAATCTGTGGATGACATCACACTTAAATGAGGGGCTAAGATTTTACTAGGTAAGAAATGAGCTTGAATAGCCAAGAGCCAGTGGTAAAAATAGATTCTATGGGTCCCGAATTAAAGGCTGGATACCTGGGGAGCGAGAAGCATTCCTTTTTAAAAATATTTTTAGTAAAACTCTGTCAAGGAATGATAGATGAGTATATCTACTGAGGTGCAGCAGAGATAGCAAAATCATGGACATAGCTAAGATGGTTGCTGGTTGAGGAGGCACTTCACATAAACTTTTCGGGTATGAGGTGTCACTGAGCATGTGTGCTATAAGAGTAAATCACCGGACTGCAGTTTCACCTGGGCATCGTGGGAGGGGTTTCAGTGAGTATTTAAGGACATGAAAAAGGAGATTGGGCAGGGACTATGTGTGTGTTTGTATATCTGGAAACAGTTACTGAAGGAGAAGGTGAGGAAGGGGAGGAATAGCCAAAGTGCAGGTACTGAAGCACACCTGACTTGTGAAAGACAGAAGTAAACAGTCTGATGTTGCTGTAAGCCTTTAATGAGATAAATAAGGAGAGATAATGAGTTAAACAACCAACCTAATAGAGCCAAAGATATTCTGGGGAGTCTGATTGCTGAGGAAGTGTGGTATATCTGCCAATGACCTCAAGAACTGGATTTGGTAGATACTGATCTTGCTTGTTAGAGGTCTGTCATTATGGGAAGCTTTGACTTCCTGGATTATATAGGGGAACAAATAGCTAAATTCAGACATTTCTGAATGTGATAACCAGCAGGGTTCCTTACCAGTCACTGAAACAGCAAGAAGCAATACTTTTTCAGATCTGACACTAAGTTGTAGAATGAAGTAGAAAATAACCTTGCTTTGAGGGATTTCAATTTCAATTAAAATGAAGTATAAACAAGTGCAGATCTATAGCTTAACTTTTTGGCTCCAGATGGATGGCATTTGATACATTTAGGAAACTAGCTAAAGCCTGAAGAGCTCAAGAGGACTGGATTATAAAGCAAAGCTGGTCCTTCTTTGAATCAAAAGTGCAAAAATTTTCTGTAACAGGCATGTCTTGTGAAGTGAAGTGAAACATGGAAGAAAAGTTATCAGATATGACTGAATAAGGAGTAGAAAAAAGAACAGGTCAGCAAAGAAAGCCACATGTAAGAGGTCAGGAAATATATGGGTAAAATGAGAATTGGCATGAGACAAGCTGAGTTTGACTCTGCAAAAGAAATTAAAACAAATAGCAAAAGGTCCTTCAGCCACATAAATAAAAGGGAAAAAAGAAAGTAGTTTGTCATGGCCCAATAATTTATCAGATACTTTGTTTCTGTTTGACTTAGGATGCTTATTCTGAATATTCAGGCGTAGCAGGTTTTTAGTGGCTACAAAAACCTGGAAATTGAAATGGCTTCAGCCAAAGTGGGAGAAACAACTCGAATCAAATATTGGAGAATGGCTGGATCATTGTCATCTTGGTATCTTGAAGTAACTGACCCATATAACTGCAGGCTCAAGAGCAATATTTTCAATAAGACTTAACAGAGGAAAAAAGCCCCTGTTCAGCTGCAGAATGTGAGTCTGTCTGACAAACAGGCAAGGATGCCCCTGTTGGAGTGCAGGCTATTCATAGCAACTATTCTACTCTTTTAAAAGTAAGAATAGGACATAAGGTAGCAGAAAAAGGAAAGAAAACACAGGAGGCAAGATCAAGCATGATCTAGGTAAACCTAGCTACTCTGATAAAAGCACTTGTGTTTCTAGTCATGGAAATGCAGCCATCCTTGCTTAGCTCCTAGTGTGGTGTAGTATGTGAAACTGAGAGACAAGCTGAATAATGCCAGTAAAATTGTGACTAATAGGTAAGCTAAAGGGCAGATTTAAGTGAAAAGAGACCTTTCCAGCTGGAGGGAAGTTGTTATTGAAAGCTCTTCTCAATGATTGATTTTGGGACCGGTCTTCTGTGCTAGTTTTGCTAGAAACTGTTGCCTAGAAAATGAAAGTGTCCTAGAGAAACTAGCTGCAACACAGTTGGGAGGTAATGGTAGAAGGACTAAACACCTGGAGAACACAAGGCATAAAATGAGAGAGGCAGAGAGAAACAGGTTTGAGATTAGTTATAAGAAGTAAAAGTAAATACAAGGCCCGTGCTAAAAGAATTTTGTCTGTAACTGTGGGGTTCACCATTCTGGAGTGCCTGAAGAGGAGGGAAACGCTGCTACAACTGAATGTCTCCAGTGCTGTGTGTGTGTCAGTGAAACAGCCATCCAGGTCCTGGAGTGTGGCAAGCAGGTTATTTTCAATGTGCACAGGTATAAATCCTAGTTTGCTATGTTATACTATGTTATCCAGTCTGAATCCTAGGGTGGGATACAGGCCGGAGGATTTCTTTAATGACAGGCGTTTCTGATCTGTGTTCAAATAAGAATGCAGCTATTTGCATGCATTACTCACCTTGTTCCTTTGTTGCTGATCCTGGGATTTAGAAGAGCACAGACCTGTCCAATGTTTCTTAATCCAAAATTTGGTATAGATTGTCATTGGCAGGCTGTATATTTAAGAAGCCTGCTTTGAAATGTCAGATTTTATCCTAATTGAAATCCTTTTACCTGTTTCGGGATTTGTCAGACCAATTCACTCAGGATGTCTTGGCATAAGAAGATGTACCATTGTTGCCAATAGACAGGAGTTCCTTGGGCTCCAGCAAGAGGTAGATGAAGATAAATCTGCTTTAATGCTGTAGCCATTCCTCTGCTCTGCTCTCCTCTCTTCTTCATAGGACATCTTCTTTTTTCCTTTCCTGTACTAGCTGTCAAGATAATATGTGAGACTGATAATATCTAGAGTTTATCTTTTCAGTGTTTTATGACATTTTGAGATACTGGAATAGAAAATCTTTCTACCTCTATCTCTCTAACTGCTGGAAGCATAGTCCCTCCCCAAGGGCTAAGACAGGGCTTTATACTTAGAGATTTACAACATCAGTTGCAAAACCAGCTTCTGCCACATGCTGGGAATTAGCTTCCATTTGCACCCCTTTTCCCTCGGATGTGGATGATGTGCAGTGTCGTATATCTGGTCAAGAGTCTGCAAAGATCTGCCTCACTGCTGGTTCTCAATTTTCCTTCAGATAAGTGATTGATTATGTTCACCACCAACATTCTGTGTTTGAGCAAGAGTAGTTTCTTCAACAGGAAGATGAAAGGGATCAAGCCTGGCTTGTGGTGCTGTATAACTTACTGCAGGCCTATGATGGAAGGGGAGAATTCGAGTTAATTTCTGATCCTCTTGTGCTTTGGGACAGGAGGGACATTTTCTGCTTTGAGAGATGGCTGAGATGGCACCTGAGATGGCACCTGAAAATGTCTGTCACTTTGTCTGTGTTTAGTAGCAGGCCTGTTTGTTCCCAGTCCAAGCAGCTGCCATTGCATGCTGAGCAGGTACAGCTGAGAGGAATGCAGAGGATTTCAGTTGTTTGAGAAGAGGTGGGTGGGGGCCTTCAGAGTCCGTGAATTCATTAAAATTCCATGTTGAGTTGCAGTGTAAATGCGTGGGCCTTAATATGCAGGGCTCCAACAGGTAAATACTCGAATCTTGGATACAAGACGTAGCAAGTTTTTACCTGCCCTTCATCCAAAAAGCTCACCAAGTACTCTTATACCCACCCAAAAAGCAGTGCTCACCGCCACCTGAATATAATGCAAACTGATAGACATAAGCACAGATTAGGGGCAGCAATCCACCTTTAGATGGATATCTGCCACAAGAGTGTGCATTGTTTACACTTAAGAAAACTCAGAAGAAATCAGACACTCTTTACGTTGCTGTTCTCTTTGAACACACTTTACTTTGCTGACAGCATCCATTTGTGCTGTGCCTTGTATAAACCACTCTCAGTACCTAAAGCTGCTCTCTGAAACCCCGAACGTCACAAAGCCTCCACTGGGCAAGTAAGCTCATGGATCAGAAGCACGGAGAATAGGGCCAAAAGCTGCCTGCAGGCGCCCTGTCTTTGCACACTCCAGCTGAACCCTGTGAGGTAATTTGGCCCTTTTCGGGAGCAGTCTGCTCCATGTGCCGCGATCCTCTCATACCGGAGCTGTAACTTTGCTCAGGGCAATTTCACCGTAGACCTGACTCTGCAGCCACCAAGCCCAGGGCAGTGCTCCTTGCAGCAGGCATGGGATGAGGGAGCCACGGTGCTCTCTGTCCTGTCTCATCATCCAGATGCAGCACAATGACTTGGAACTGAATTTGCTCTTCTCGCGTGAAAAGATGCGAATGTTCAAAGGTGACTCCTGAACCCCACAAAAAAAGGGTCTAGGCACCCTCAGGAGCTGTGGCTCCCACCTGCTCATCTGCAGCTGCAGTTCTCTGCAACTTGTGGGGTATCTGGAGGGCTTGTTCTTCAGTCAGCGCTCCTCTTTTCCAGTTACTTGCTCCTTTCAGTGGACAAATCAACTGGGGGATGTGAAACCACACAGCTTTAGATCTCTTTCATTTATTTCTCTTTTTAAAAATAAAATGTTAAAAGAGAGCTGTGGTCACAGAAAAAAAAATAATTTCTCTACTGTAACAAGGGAATGAAAACATCTGCATGAAGAGAAAACACTGAAAGTAGAGAACTGTGTTATTCTTTGGAGAGAATGTTGGGATTAAGGTTTAAAACAACTTTTTTCTTTTTAAGGCATCCAGTTTTTACAGGTCTCAGTTACTTCTGGGATCAGACATTTAAAAGATATTTTCTTGATCTGACTCTTCTGCAGGACCTGAGTATTTTGAAAGACTTCCTGCACATACATGCCAGTTATTTGATCTGATCATTGTTTTAATAAAACTATTATTTAACTAACCACGAGTTAATTTCTTTGGCCCTTTGGGAGCCAGCCACAAATAGTAGCAAGTTATTGTGTAACCTGGCTAAAGCTGAGCTCCTTTTCTTCCTTGCCAACTCCCACCATTGACAAAACCACTTACAAATGGATTTTTTTTCTTAATGGAGTTAGATTATTATGAAAAAAAATCTTTTGAGATCCTTAAAAGTTCTCTTCATGTAACCTTTTTCTAATCCCTTTTAATCTGATCTTTTTCTGCCTAAGGATGTAAGTATATGCTCTGTAAGGACAGAAGGAATTGTCTAAGATCTGTTGTGTGGAACAATTGGCACAGAGAAACATTAGCCGTAACTGGAGTGTGCCTGGCCCCTACTTCAGTGAGAGGATATTAGAAAGCTCACTGAAATTTTTTCCTTACTGTAACCTCTAAATTGGGATAACTTTCAAGGAATGTTCCAAGTAGGAAAAAAAATTACTCTAAATGAAAGCATGCTTTATTTAAACTATTCTGGAAAATTTTAGAATTTTGGTTCAGGAGCAGCTAATTTTATTTTCACTGTGACATGAAGTGTACCAAAACTTCCTTCTCTTTTGCTGATGAAACTTTGAAACCAAAAAGATGAATGTGCAGATAAGCCAGTGAGAGAAGAGCAATGTTTACTCGGAATGATTGTGTGAGACTATTAAGTTCCACAGTGATGTGTTAGTAAAATATGCCTGACGTACAAAAGAGGCTGTACTTGTAGCAAACACATTCCCCTGCACACAAGCATTACCTCCAGCGTTTACTGCTCACTGAGTCAGAACCATTGTAGGCTACAGCTTGATTTCTTTGGGACATCATAGCTGTTGCTCCAATGACCCATTCTGGCTTAGATACTTAGTCTAAATTCTAAATAAACTAATCCTTTCTAAAAAGATGAGACAGCTGTTGTGTGGTCTGCAAGTGTGCAGTGTAACACAGGAAACGGTGCCTTTTTTTTAAGGAGGAAAAGGTGTGTAGAGTCACCAAGACCCCTTGTGGAACAGCCTTGCACTTGAGTACAGGCAAGTGCAAACGGACAAACCTGGGAAAGAGAAGTGCTGGGCCAGGATGATGAAGGGGGGCTTGGGGTGGGAGAAGGAGTCTGGAGGACAAGGATTTCAGATAAGCAGGCAAATTACTTCAGAGGCCTTCCTAGGCTGGTGTCATGGCCAAAAGGATTAAGGCAGCCTTTGAATATAAAAAACAGGTAGAAGCAGTAAACAGAGGCCTAAGCCTTGTTTTCACCTGGATGAAAAGTGCTTTACTGGTGCAGACCACATGGAATGGGATGTCTTCTGCTGCAACACACATCCAAAGAAATGTGAAAAACAGGACAGGGCAGAGAAGACCTAGAAAAGACCTGTTGAGATGGGGAAGTGGGAAATACTTGGGGAAGATTTTTTTAATATTTCTCTGTGGTTGAAGTCATCTGGTAATCAAAAATTTTCAAACAGTGCTGAAGTCTTCATCTCCAGGGATGGCCAAATGAAGACCAGGAGCTACTGCTTCTTTGTTACAAGCTGTTTCCCAGAGATATTTTGCAGTTGAACAGAGCATTTAAGCTTAGTCCAGTGACAACAGAGAAAAACTTCTCAATCTTTTCTACAAAATGCCATTTGCAATAAATATTTTTGGCTCAAAAATATATCAGCTCTAGAGATGGAGCTGGTAAATTTATTTAGGCTAGCATTTTCAGGATGCAACTTTTGCAAAAGTTGCCTGGAAGTATTTTCAAATAACTGCATGATAAGGCATTTACTGGCCTTGCAACTGTCTCAGTCAGACACTGGAGAAAAGAATTTTCTGTTACCATTGGTCAAAGCTAGGCAGACCTGCCTGGTTCTGTGCAGTAGGTGAAGCTGATCAAGGAAATGTTAAAGAGCAATTCTATACAACTTGTCCCAATACTACTGGGCTTTAAGTAAACCATAAACATTCCCTGGAATGGCTCATGAATAGGCAAATGAAACAAAAACAATTGGAAGGCGATAAAACTCTGTTGACATGGATACTGTTCAGGTAAACCACCTTGGACACATTTACAAACAGAAGCCAGCACCAATTTAACTTTATCCCAGGAGAATGAAGCTGTTCACACAGGAGGCTTTGCAAGTGTAGAAGGTCTAATTCACTCACAGACTCTCCTGCCTGACAGCTGTCCTTGACAAAAAAACCTGTTTTTTCAAATCAGATGAAGAAGTTCTGCCTCCATGAAGGTTGTTGCTGAGCCTCAGTTGGGAGGTAGATTTTGAGAGCATCACTGCCTCTGCACACTATTGTCTGGGGCCAGTGCAGGTGCTGGAAGGATCTGTGCCACTGTACCTCTTCTCATCAGTGTCCCTGAAAGCTTTGTTTGGATTGAGAGGCAGAAGTAAGAGGTTTTTGACACAAAGATAGTCTTTGTGAGAAGAAAAGAGCCAACCTTATTGTACCTTTATTTGAGGGCCTTCCAATGGCTTCTTGGGGGACCCGAAGCCTTTCCAGGTTTAGTATCACTTTTAGGTACTGCCTCTTTGTTACAGAAGTACTGAGAACAAAGTAGGAATGAAGATATCCTTTCTGGGTCCTTCAGCTCTAAGAAGGCCCAGCACAGTGACAATGTCTGTAAGTTTTCTCTTAACACTGCTGAAGTTTCCCGCTCTGACGGAACAGTGGTATTTTGCTTTGCAGGAGATTTCAATGCTCTGCCCTAATCTTCAAGGGAGGCTGCTTCCCCTGGGAGTGCATAGCTCCAGTTCACACCAAGGAACTCCCTACACTGGGAAGCATGGTTCTATTTTAGCATTGTTTCTCTTGCAGGTAGCATGATGCATGGGGGTAGAAATTAGAGCCCTGTTTCCTGCAAGTGTGTGCTGTTTCCCAGGTGAAGATCTGGAGTGGCTTCACTGCTGCTGGGGAATGAGTCCACAACTCATATTCAGGTAAATGGGTTTGTCTCAGGATGCTTTCCTCTGAAAAAGGGCAGGATAATGAACACATACACAGTGGCCCATACACATTGCTTTCTGCACCCATTGCTCTGATCTTACTATTCTATTTCTGTTCAGATAAATAACCAAGAATTCACCATCCTTTTAGGTATCGTGAAAAATTAAAAACAACAAAAGCGTGGTCTCCTTGATATACAGGCTAATTATTCCTCCAGGACAGGAATGACTGGTGAGTGAAGTTTAAGATTAAAAGGGCAAGCACATTTTAGGCAATGGAGAAATTAATTTACGTAATTTTAAGAGAGCTGCGTTGTTTTCTTGGTTTTGGTCCTCCTTACCTCTGTTCATCAGTTCATTATTTTTCATGTTCTGAAAGGACACAAAATGTTTTGAAAAAAACCTAGAAATTGAAGTGAATGCAGAATTTGCAAATGCACGTACCATAAAGAATAAACTGTACTGATGCAATGGAGCAGGTTTGCCTATGGGAGATATTTAGAGGCTTTCAGGAACAGGTATAGAGAAATACACCCGGTAAATTACCCCACCATGGGGGTACTGAAATGATATGTATGATTTCTAGGGTCTATTCCTTTCTTGCTAATGGCAGAGTCACACAGTGATCTTCTCACTACCTGAAAATCTGGACCTAAGGTAATGAGGTGGCCTTTTTCTTTTAATCTTTACATCTCCTCTCCTCATGGTAAAGCATTTTGTTCTTGCAGACTTTATTTCCTCATCTATACAATGGGGATATTTACAGCATTTCCCCAAACAGCTTGGGCCAGTGCCCTAGAAGAGTGCCAGAGTCCCAGTTGTGCAGGGATTAGAGTCCTTCTCACAGGCTGTTACTGCTGCTGACCCAGACAGGGACAGGGAGGGAGCTCTGGGCTGCTGACCTCTCATGCTGCTCCCCTCTTCACCTCCTCCTGGGCTTCATTTGGGCTCACACCACACATCCAGAACCCTCTGGGACAAGTCCCTGACTACAGCCCTGGCTTCATGGCCTCTGCATATCACTCTCTCATTGAACTCATCTTGGGCTTGACTCACAAGTATGTTAATACAGTCCAGCTTTGGTGCAGGCCTGCTGAAGTCACTGATTTGGAGAAATGCAGTGAACAAAATTTTTAACAGTTTGCCTTATCATGCTGGCCAATACTTAGCAGGACAAATATTTTAAAGCAATTTTTGTCTGCGAATGGCTAGCCACAAATAATTCTGATAGTACTATGTTCTGGACTTTTCTTGCTGTTTCTCTAGCGTTGGTGGCATATTCAGTCCAGAAATTTCTTGTAAGAGCTGGTGTACCCTATGCACAATACTAAACTTAGTGGAGAGATTGGAAATTATTTGGCGTAAAAGTGAAAGCAATGCAGCCAGAGCTGTATAGCTGGTGATTTAAATCCCATGGATTTGTTCATCTGCCCTGATTGGCTAGTAAAGTTTTGGAGGATTTATACTAAAAATCTCTTTTTCTGACATTTTTCCCTTTGATTTGATACATTCTGAAACCTACAAGGGACAGCAGACAAACTATTTTTAGCATGACACATTTAGATGTGCCTAAACATAGTAAAGCATATATTCTTTTATGGACAAATACATAAAAAAAATCACATATATGTTGAAGGCATTTAAAATATATATGCAATCTGAAATTATAAATTGCATACAAACAAAGAGACATACACACTTACTTATTTGCCTAACTGCCTGTATATGAGCATCTGTGCAAATTTACAGGTGAAGAAAAGAATATTAATATCAACATGCATGTGAAGAGAAGATATGATGGGTGTCATGCCAAAATGTGTTCCATATTTATTAAATTTTATTTTGTTCTATTTGGAAAATAGTAGCTACAATTAACAGATAGTCTGTCTATAATCCCAATCTGCTGGTGTAACACTGGATCTGGGTTCATAGGTGGGTTTCTCGCTCAATTCTGCTACTTTAAAGAGACATGTCTGGGTAATTCTCCATAATTCCTCTTTGGATTTCAAATACTTAAGTACACAAGTGCTGATATAGTGTATGTGTGTGTGTGTGTGTGTGTATGTGTCCTGAAGTTTTGGTCTTGCATATGGCATGGGGAGAAGGGAATCTGCAGACAGGAAAACGGTATGGGTCAGAATGCAGGAAGAAAGTGAGCTACTGTCTCTCTTCTAACTTAAGCCAGGCTGCTGTGAGCACAAGAGGCTTTATGCAGATCGAGGTTACCAAGGGACATAGACACCTCTGGCTTAAGTTATTTTCCTTATTAAACTGGCAGTGGAAGAAGTAAGTGACGTAAAATTCTCTAGATCAACTCAAAAGCACTGAAATATCATCCGTGCCCTAGAAAATTAAATTGGCTTTATGGTCAGACAATGCCCAGCAGTGTAATCCTGAGACACAAGAGGATTTGGATTGTAAAGTACTCAAATTAAAGGAGTGCTTATGTTCTGGGAGTTTGATTCTTCCTACCACAAGAGGTGTTTGGTTCTGGGATTTTTGTTTGGACCTGCCTGTGCTTCTTCCAAAACCAAAACAAGCGGGCTGTCATTTTTACAAAAGCCCAGATGTATTTTTACTTTTTGCAAAGACAGACAAATATCAGTACTAAGGTATTAAAAAACACAGCTACTAAAATGTGTCGCAATTCTTTCTGTTCATTTCCCCCCCTTTCTACATTTTCCTCCTTTTTTGTGCTGTTCAACTTGTTTGCTTGTAAAGTCTTCCTTGGAGCCACATTCGTGCAGACAGACTAAAACATTTTTGACTCTGAATGAATCCCCTGAGGTAAAATTTACCCAGATAATATCTTGGTTACTACCTAACCTGTTTGGGTTATTTTTGAACACTGTAAAGCGGTAGCACCAACAAAGGAAAACTCTGCATGGTACATACCAGTAGCAGCTCACTTCAAGTAACTTAAGATCTCTGCTTTTGCACAAAACACCTACATCTTGTGGCTCTCTGTAGATGTCAGAAATTAGAAACTGAAATGTTTCAGGTGATCCCCCCCAACTCCTCATCCAACATTTTTTTTCTTTTGTGCAAAAGCAAAAAAACATTTTGGTTTACCTGATCACAGACATAACTGTTAAAGACTGCCAAGTGCACATAACAAAACAGATGTGAATGAACTGGACAAGCAGTGCTGAGTAATCACTCTATAAGCAGCTGTGATTAGGCACAGGTCCCAAAGCAAAAGCCAGGCTCTGAACAGGCCTGACTTTTCTGGTTCAGATCAAAACCTCATGGCTCTTTGTTTCTATAAAGCATTGAAGTAAGTCCCCAGTTCTTCAATTTGGAAACAAATTCAGATTTGGATTTCAAACCTGTAGCCTAGCTTCATCTCTAATATAGCTGATGTTCCACAGATTTGGATTTCCAGCCCTTTCTCCAGATGCCTGTTGTAAGACGGATGCTGTTCCAGTGGAGGCTGCCAACCTGGCAGCACTGCTCTTTCTGCTGTGTGTTGCACATGGGCTGAGAACAGCAGCTCTGCTGACCAGCTCTGCCAGCACTCCCTGTTGGGGGAAAACGGGAGAGAGATAAGCGAGGATTTCCTTGCCTGATAGAGAAAATATAGTTTTTTACTCTCTGCTGCTGCAAACTTAGGAGAGTTCATAAATCAAAATTTATCTATTTAGGGAGCACAAGACAGGTCCTCAAATGGTGGTAAAGTTTTTAAAGGGAAAGCAGGTTAAAAGAAAAGACCACGAGGAACAAGTTTGGACACATTAGTCAGAATGAATTCAATTATAGCTATGCAACTCTTAAAAAAATAAACCTATACTAAGCTCTACAGACCTCTTCCTTAAGAGGAATTTCTGTTGTGCAGGAGATTTTGGGTTGTGTTAGGAAGACTATAAAGCATAGTCTTGTCAGTCTCGTCTGTGGTGTTGAGGCCTTTATCCATCTGCTGGCAGACGAAGAACTGAAGGCCTGGGAAGCTCAAATGACTTGATGATGTTCATCTGCTGAGCCCTGCTGAGGTGGCAGGGGAGAGCCAGCTTCTCCTGCAGAGCTCTCTGAGGCCTCTGTGCAGCACCTCTCCTCCTTGGGGTCATCACGGACACCTTTTCAAACATCAAGCATGTTCTGCTGTGTAAGGATGGTGGTAATTAAGTTTTCAAGGAGAGCTGCTGTCTTGGCTTTGTGTTTGAGCAGTGCTGGTGGGTTCAGGAGAAAATGGCTTGCTCCTGCAGCATGAGAGGTGAGTAACTACTGGGTGCACGAGTAGTTGCATTCAATGGCAGGAGCTGGCCTGGCCAGGTGTGAAGGCTTGTCAGCTGGAAAGAAGTTGGGATTTCAATTTTTGGCAAGTTTTTTAAAAATAGGGGATTGATCCTACTCTTGATTCAAGTACTTTTTAACTTCCATTGATTTAAAGGCTGGAGAGGCAGCACAATGTATGTAAGGATTTAGAGTCAGTTTCAATTTCCTTTCTTTTTCATTGTATAAGGACTTTCTCAAATAAAATCATGGAACAATTTGCACAGTAAGAAGCTGTTCCTCCAATAAGTTGCTGCTAAAGATAGGATAAACTCTGTATTTTGAATATGAAAAGAAACCTCCAAGGATGAAGTCTGCTAAGAGAAATTCTGAGAAAATTATAGCCCAGAGCATTTTTAAAAGCTGCTTTATCTATCAAAGCCTGTAAGCAGTAATCTTTCCTGGACTGATCCTAGTGCTAGTTTTAAAGTCTTGGCTATATCTGTTCCCTGTCAAATGTAAATAATTTTTTGCTTCTCATATATAAGTTCTTTTGAAAAGATTCTGTGCTTGTCTCCCCTCCAATTCTAAAGTTGTTTTTATTTTTTTCTTCTTAGGACTCTAGATTAGAAGGACCAGAACCCACTTTTAGGACTGGAACACTCTTAGGATTATTTCAGGGATTCAGAGAATTGTCAGAGTTCAAACTGTTCCTACTTACTAATCTCTGTGTGAGTTTAGGAAGTTAAATTTAGGTGCCCATCATAAAATATGGGGGTCAGCACTAGCCAACAGGATAATGACACCAGTTTTTCAGGCAGACTCAAGCTCTCTGAAGTTTCACAGAAGGTCTTGTTGAAGGTCTACAGTGTGATTCAAAGCCGAAAAGAAATTTTTAAAAAAAGAAAAAGTATTTCAGTTGATAAAGTGCTTGGTGTAAACACCAAACGATTGTAATTTGCTGAACAATTAAGCTCTAGTTCTGTAAAGCGAGTAAGTGTGGATGTGTTTTAAATGACCTTAGTAAGTGCTTACATGCCTTGCTTGTGTCTGTTATTCAGTCAAGACCTTCTGGTTGTTTTGTGTGCTGAAGCTGTGAATGCCCAGTTCAGCAGATACCCTGACAATCTGTGTGTGTTCATGCCTTGCTTACTAATCAAAATGGGCTGTTTTATTTAAAGCTGAATTAAATTGTATCAGTTTGGTTTATGCTTTCAGGAGCAGTCTGAGATATGTGCAGAGAGCATTACAGACACTGACGTACTCTGTGTTTTTCTGTTCTTTTATTATTTCTATCTACCTAGATAAATTCAGGGTAAACTTCTCCTCCCTCTTGAGGAACTTGGGCAGTTCCTCAGATTACTGCGCCTTGCTTTAGCTGGGTGTGCCTTTAGTTTTTAATTAAGGCTGTTAAATAAACAAAACAACCAACAAACAATTCCCAAAGGGAAGTAAACCACAAGAACGATGTTGAAATGCTCGTAAGAGCTGAAGCCCGAATCTCAGGACATGCAATGTTATGGCCACAGCTCTGCCCTTGACTTGTCCTTTGGCTTTAAGTAAGAGGAGGTGTTTGTTCCTGAGCAAAGGGGGAAAGGTGGTGTAAGTTTCAGTGAAGGAAGCAGCAAGAGCTGCTTGATGCTGGTTCAGGTACAGATTGTGACTGCCCTCCCAAAACCTGCAGGTGGGCATTGGCCTCTTTTTTGCAGTTTCTCGTCTGGCAAAAGGAAACAGTGCTACAAAATTCCTGCAGGAAATACTTAGAAACATCGAAGTTCTTCATTTCTGTGTATTGGGAGGAACAGAAAAGCGTTCTCCCTGCCTTCTCCCTTTGCCCCTCTGCAGTGTCAGGTTAGGAGGCAGTGCAGTGAGTAGGTGCCACGTTGAAAAGAGCCAAGGAGAGGTGACTCAGGCTCCCAGGTCTCTGCAGGATCTGTGCCTCCCACCAGTCCCCCAAGAAAGAAGTTCCCTAGGCTGAACTTGGGGTGTGTATGCCCCAAATGGGAATAAATCCCATTGATAGTCTGAGTTTTGGTTGTTATTAGGCACACTGAAACAGTGCATCAGACCTGAGCGCTTCTGGGGCTTGGTGGCAAAATCCTGGAATAAAGCGGTAGGCTAAAGTTTCCAACTTAATTGCATTTAATTAGTCTAACTTAAAAACTTAAACATGTTGCTAGGATGGATTTTCCTTTGTTTAGCTTCTTTTGGTGTGGCTTAACAAATTTTAACCATCTAAAACTGACTCTTGGTTGGAGGGACCATAGGTGGTAGAGCACATATCCTTCGGTGGAATAATGAAGTGTTTACATTATGCAGTCCTATTGTGAGATCAATCAGGCTACAAGGCTGGATATATAAACAGAATCTGCAGGTGGTCCCTGCGTCTCCTTGCCCAGAAGACATGCTTTAATCCTCAGGAAGTAGGCAGAGTAGAGGTTCCAGGAGGCAGCCAGCCCAAGCAAAATAAAAGAACAAAACCAGCCTGAACAATGCAACGCATGTCAAGCTCATAGCGCAATCACTGCAAATAGCAGCTGACGGGAAACTTCACGACAATTCACCCATCAGCTAAAATTGCCAGACTCGGGATCCTGCAATTAATGAGCATCTTACTCAGACAATACAAGCATGAAGTGTCAGGCAGAAAGGGTGGGTAATGCATCTCATGTGGCCTCCAATTGGTTTGCTCCCTTTACAGATATTTCTTACTGGGCAAATTCTCTTGTGGAAAATCTCTTGCTCTGCATTTTTGCGTTTGCTCTGTTCTTCTCAGCTGCTATAGCCCCTAAGTATTTCTGCTCCTTGATGATGCAAGCAGAATGCTAATTATTTAGTTACTTGAGCTGCAGGGTGGGAGGCAAATGGGAGAATTGAGCATCCATACATGTTAGTACCTTTGGTGTGGGGATTGTACCTCATAACTCTCTGGCAGGTAAGCACTCAAGGGGTGCAAGCAAAAAAGTGTAGCTCAAGCTTGGTCACAGAGATATAAATGAATGACCTCTGAAAAAGTTTCTAACAATGCTCTTCCAGGGTTCTGTGGAATGGAGGAAAGTTTTGCTGGAGTAAGGGCAGAAGGGTCTGACTCAGGAGAAAGAGGTAGAAGAAGATTTTGAGAGCACAGAATAATGAAATAAGTAAATGTCAGTTCAGAGGAAAAATAATAATACTAAAAAACCCCTAAACCCACATAGTTGAGTTGGCTTAAATGTAGTTTGCTATAGGGTTGTTTTAATTGGATTTGTGAAGCAGGGAAATGCCAACTGGGATGTTCTGCAGCAAAAAATAAATAGTTTTCAAGCTGAAACATGGCACATAATGGAACAGGGTTGTCCACATGGGTGCATTCTCTTCCTCTTTTTGAAGAGAGCACCTAAATCAGTTGAGTCAGAAACTAGTGAAGGGTAAAGCTCAAGATGTCTGGAACTCTCCTGTCTCTTTAGATTCTTATCTGAAGTGTATTTAAGCCTTTGGAAAAGGCTTGCAACCTCATGAGATCTTGTTTTTACCCCACCCCCCAAGTGTTCACACATTTCCTGATTATGAAACAGCCAGTAATCCCTTAAGAATGGGTGGGTGGTGGGAGATGGGGACAGCTTTATTTAGTTATTTATTTATTTTAGCGGCTTTGCATTTCATCCTGTCCAAAAGTGGGAGTCAAGCATTTAGGGTGTGTGGAAAAGGGGAAAAACGTAAGTCAGCTCCTTTGCTGCTGAACTACTCCAGGTGAAATTACCTGGGAAGAGGTGAGCAGTTTTTCTGTTTGCAAAACGAGTCCATCTCAGCTGTGTGCGGGTGACCTTTTTATGGGCACAGAGAAGAGATGTTGCCCATACACCCAGCAAGATCAAACTTGCCTGCTTCCCGAGGCAGGATTTTTGTTGACAAAATTAAGTATACCAAGCTCTACATCAAGACTTATTTCCACTTTCAGCTATTCTTGGATCTCTGTGTCTAGCTCCTGTTTATCTATGTCTCCCTTCCTGCCTCAGTTTTATTGTATGCAGGACAAGAAGTATGACTGGAAGGTAATTTCAATGCAAAGTCTGTTCCCTCTTTCAGGGAAGCCTGAAACATTTCTTCTCCTATGCTAACTTATTATCACATTTAGCTATCACATAAAATTTGTTCTTTTTCAAGCCACTTTAGAGGTTTGAACCCAGTGACCTTATTTATTTCTAGATCATATATATATCTTTCGATTTACATCATTACCTAGAATTTAGGGAAACCTTGCATAGATTAATCTGCAAATAACAGGAATAGTTTTGGGGGTGGTGTTCAGGTTTTTTGGTTCTTTTTTCAATGTGAAAATTCTTGTCCTTGCTATTTATTTACTTAATAGAAGCAGTTACAGCATCTGAACAATGCTAGGCCAAAATCTCTATAGGAAAAATCCTGAAGACATTTTCTG
This sequence comes from Daphoenositta chrysoptera, assembly GCA_013397915.1. Classification (NCBI taxonomy): domain Eukaryota; kingdom Metazoa; phylum Chordata; class Aves; order Passeriformes; genus Daphoenositta; species Daphoenositta chrysoptera. The sequence goes on from VZRO01008252.1 coordinate 214,052, forward strand.
TATTGTTTGTGGCCTACTGCGCTAATCCTACAGGACTGTGTGAAATTTCTTCTTTTTGGGCCATTTTGAAGAGACAGTAAAACTAAAAGATGGTAAAGTTAAGTTCATGCCCTTTCTTTATGAAGTTTTTTTTCTTTTTTTAATTCTTCTGATCATGGAGATTGTATGTCACCTATGTAAAAACTGGTATTAGTGTCATAGCCTATACTGAGCTTGGTTGCAATTAATTTAAGCATTTGTTAGCCATTCTGACCAAAAAGGGAACTGTGTCAGATGAACAGGCTCTCTCAGAAGAGTGGCTTAATGAGCATATCTAAAACTGTTCAAGTTTAAAAAGCTGTCTAATCATCTCTAGAAGAGTGTCCCTGTTGCTCATGCTCCTCTCAAGAGAATTTGTATACAGCTTTTGCATAGTTTATGCTTGACTTTTCATTCCTGGTTGTCCCAGAGCTGCTCAGTTGTTGTTGTTCTGATACAGAAGTTCTTTGATGTGTTTGGAATTAATCCATGAATGGTGACATGAGAATATATTCTCCTGAGCTAGTGATGTGAACATCATGTACATGCAGACACTTACAAAAATGACAGCAGATTATTAACTGAGATCCTATCTTACCATCTGCCCTTCCCATTCGTTGTGGAGTAAGCTCTGAAGGAAGAGGAAGTGGTAAATGTAGGGATTTTCTAGAATGAGTTGCACAGAGACATTGTGCATATCAGTGCTTGGAGGAAAGTGACAAGGGGGTGGCAGGGGAAGTCTACAAAAAGGTTTTCGTGGAATAGACAGCATAAACTTAATTCATGGACTTTCCAAGTTAAAGGTCGAGGCAAGCAGGTTGTGTGTGCCAGACGAGGAGTGTTGGGTGAGCCATGGGTAAAGCTGAGGAAGTGACCGAAGCAACTGTTCTGGCAGATGGGGAGTGCAACTGAGACAGGAGCAAAGCTCAGCTGGGTCACACAGAAGATGGAGTACTAACCAAAACATAGAGTTATGAAGGTTAGGCTTGGGAGGCTGCAGGGGTACAGACTAAGCAGAATGATGTGTCCCATGGCCATGATATGATCGGACTGTGAAGCACAAAATTTTCAGCAGGGGAATCTGAAGAAAAGGAATAAGGCCATCGGAAAGTTAAACTGGACACATGGAGCAGTGCTGGCACTGGTTTGCTTTTTGCAAGAGCTCAGAAATTATGATTTAACCTTAGAAAACTAAAACCAGAGACAATGTACAATAAACCACTTTTCTGGACTGCTGAATTAAGCCTGATATTTAAATAGCTTCACTTACGAACTTCAGTGTAATTTGGAAAATTTTATTTTGCTTACCTGTTTTCTATTTCTTAACCATTGAAGTCTGAAGATGCTTGGTTTGTCTTAGATTAACTCATCTGAAAACAGAGACATCACTCATCTCTTCCTCTTCTTGACGCCCTCCTGCTTTCATCTTAATTAAGACACAGAGCAGATAAGCATTATTTCACACTATCTTCCACAGCAAACAAGCATTATACCAAAGCCATGCTAGTGTGAAGAGGGTATATTTGTTTTAGCAACATTTTCGTGCTTATGTGTTTCTGTTATTCACTTTAAAAAGTTTGGGATATCTCAGATCATGAGGAGCTACTTAACTCAAAAGACTACATGCAGCCCCTGGGTTTGCACAGTCTCTAAACCGCAGATTTCCAAAATCCAGAAGAATAACAAGTAGGGTGTATGTTGCTGTATGTTTGCCTTGTTCTTACATTCTTTCACAAATAACTGCCACTGGCTATGAGATGCAGTGCTCTGATATCTTATGCTATCAGATAGAAGACAGCAGCTGAATGTCATACAGCTTTTTTTTTCCCATCTGTGCACAGCTAATCCAAACACACCTGACCACGGAAGCACGTTAAGTAACATAACGTGTTTTTTTCAGAACAGTGCACTGAGGAAATCCTCAAATTCTTCCTAACTCCTGTGTATCACGGAGAAAAAGATTAGAGCAGTAGCGGATGAGGGTGATTTTGGTCTTAGCAGTTAGCCCCCTTCTCCTTCCAAGCAACAAAATGCTTCTCTCGAAAGCAAGATCATTCAGCAAGGCTCACAGGTGCCATTTAGCTGCCCACGAAGAGGAGGAAAAGACCCCAGTGTTCCTTGGAGTGGTGATCCATGTGAGGAAGGGCATACCTAATGTAGCAGGATGGTCCTGCAGCTTAGAAGTACCACCATGCAATGGAAGGTCCCCTTTCTAGTTCTCCATGGAGAAACAGGTTTGGGCTAAATCCTTCCCTGGGACATATAAACGGAGGCTGATCAGCTATTGGTAACAGGTCACTGTTACATACATAAACAATTCATGGGGGAAAATGGTAAGGATTTGCCACCACATCCTACAGGTGTGGAAACACAGACACGTGGAGCTGAAATGGCTAACACGAGAGCACAGAACATATGAATGGTGGAGCTCAGCTTCTCCTCTAGAGCAGTTGGCAAACCCCGAGTAAGTAGAGAACTTCCAGTATGCAGAGAACTGGAAACACCTATTGCTATTTGACCCATAATCAGTTTACTATTTTCTGCTTCTCAGTCAGACTGTTTATTTGTTTCAGCTGTTTTTCAGGATGACGAATTGTCTAAGAATGTGCTGGTGCTTAGCAGGAAGGGGGGTTGTCTTATAGCATGCCCAGCTACCTGAGAAGTACTGAAAAGTGAACTGCATCACTGAGCTTGAACCTTACCCACGGCCTGATGAGCAAAAAGAATTCAAACACTGAGTAGTGTCTGACCTTGCATCCGTAGGTGTCGCCTGTTGTATGACTGCATTGAAAGGGAGCACCATGAAATTAAATAAAGTCTGGTAACAGGGCTGGAGCTCAGAATTATCTTATCAAGGCTCAAGGAATTATCTTATCCTGTCTGTCCTGGTCCATAATTTTTAGAGTCTTCCTCACACTGGTAATTTTAACTCTTGTAGTAATTTTGTTACTTAAATGATGATGGCTACTTGGGCAATGAAGTTTATGGCCCTCAGGAAACATAAAGAAAAATTATTACTTGTGTAGAGAGATGTGAGTCAGGCTCTGCAAGTACAGTAAGATCTCTTTAGATGTAAGTAGATATTATGAATTGGAATACAGAAACTAATTCTCCCAACAAAACTCTCTTGCTGAAGAACCAGGAAGAGAATGTATAAACAAAGATTTAGGTACAACCACTTAGATTACCGACTTCTGACTTCTCTGCTTTTCAGTCATACTGTGCTAATGCCCTTTTTGTTTTGAGACTGAGTAGGTTTAGGGGAAGGTGCTGTGACTTTAGTAGGAGTGGAGGCCTGTGATCAGTACAGGAGATGTCACTTAGAGTCACCACAACATAAATGCATGGCTGCATCTGCTAGGAAATGAAAATAGAGTCCCAGTGGTTTCTGCTCTTGTTGCTTCTGATTACAGCAGCCTTGAAGTCCTTTTCCATTTTATAGGAAAAGGGTTCTCTACTGCAGAAGGTTATAATAGCTCCAGAGTATGTTGTATTAATAACTTTCTTCCATCATTCTCCCTTTAAATAGAGATACCAAGTCAACCTTAATCATGAGATGTACCTGCTTTGTCTCCACCTATTTCAGCCCCTCCAGAGCACCCACAGAGCATGTAGGAACAGCCCAATGTTCTGTGTTTTCTTTGCCTTTAAATTGTTCCTGGTGTCAGGTCAGAAAACAGGAGGGATGACTCTTGGGGAAGGGTCCTCTGCCCAGACAACAGCATAGCACTGAATGCTCTCCTGCTTGGGACGTGCTGTCCAGGAGGGAGTCCTGCCCAAGACTCTCAGCACGGGATTCCCCTCAGCTGACCTGGAGTCAGTGGCATCCAGAAAGGGTGTGAGGTCTGGGTAAAGTTAGCTGTGAAAACTTGGAGGCCATTAGTGTTACCTCTGTCTTTGTGACCTTGAAATGCAGGCTGTACATAGGGCAGTGGAGTGGCCGGGCAATTATGGTGATCGCCCCCTTCTTCAAAGAAAATGCCCGTCCAACAGAACAGTGATTTTCTCCAAGATTTCCTCTAAATTAAAAAGAAAGGAGAAAGGAGGCTTTTCGCTATAAGTCTTCTTTCAAATGCCAGAGAAAAACAGATAAATATAATGTAGTTCAAAGTGGAGGCGAAAGGTAACATATCTCAAAAGTAGTTTCACTTGCCAGTTTGTGGTCATTACAGACAGGTCAGTGCCAGTGGGGGTACTTCTGCCACTTTACATCCATACAAATAAGGTCTTGTGTTGCACCAGGTGATCTGCCGGCCACCTGTGTCGTGTCCTAGCACAAGAATAGTTGTTTTCAGAAATATTTGGAACCTTTCGCTTTTAGAACAATTGACAATTGCTGGTTCAGACATTAAAGTCTTATTTCCATTACTTCTAGATGGTAAAATTTTCTTAGAAGATCAGCAGAGTCTGAGAGAAAAGATAAACAGGTTCACCTGAGTCTAAGCAGCCCACAGGTAGATAAAATGTATGATTTTCAGTAACCAAAGGAGCCAGATGAAGTGATATGGCCAGAATCGGCTCTGGCTACATTTGGTTCTTGAACATCAAAGTAACTATTTTACCAGGAGCATGATTTAAGGTAGTTTTAACATGAGTTTATAATAAACTGTTTGACTTACAGTTGCTTAAATCTGCCCTACTTTGATATGTGCTTAAAGTAATGAGAAAATGCAGCCATTATGATGATTTGCAACAACCTTGAACTACTGAGAACTGAGTATATGGAAAATGTGCAGTTTTTCTCTTGAAACTACTTCATCTTTTTCTGGTGTAACTATCTTTTGTACTGTTTTCATCCTATTTGTACTCTGTCTCACTCTGACAATAAGAAACCTGTTAAAAATAATAAATGCATAATAAATTAAAACCATTAAAACAATTTCTAAAATGCAGAGGTAATAATGTGACTAGAATCATTAAATTATCCTATTCTTTCAGCCCCATTTATTCCATTAGCAGTGTATTTTAGTGTACACCAAACAATGCATTCTACTGTGTCATATCCTACACGAGTGGGAAGAAACAAGAAACTCACAAGATCTATTTGGTGTTTTTTATAAGCAGGAGCAGGTGTGCCGGAGCCCTTTTACAGCTAGGCAGATGCTGTGAACTTTGTCAAGCTTCCTTTACGTGTCCTGCCTGGGCTCAGGTTAATGTTCATGGCTGCTACCATTAAAGTGCAAAGCAGTTCTTCTCTGTACAGTAGATCAATCCATTAAATATGAATTAAAGAGAATGCTTCAAGATAAGACCATGAATTTATTTCTGACTTGAATTGAATACAAAAGTGAAGGCCTGGTTTAAAAACAGAGTAAAGCAAAAGCTAGCTCGTCACATAAAAATCAAACACACATCCCTCAAACCCTAACAAAAAAACCCCACCCCATGGATGTGCTGTGATTAAAAGAAGAACATTTGTTACCCATCCTTTGGGTCTTAGTCTTGGGGGTTAGAAAATGTTGTTAGACTGTGTAAACTCACTGAGATCACTACAGATTTTTTAGGTAAAGTTCTCAAATCCTTAATACTGAATTAGGACTGAAAACAAAACCAAGCAAAAAGACCAAGAGACAACCTTTCCTTTCCTCTGTCTGTACTTCAAATATCTGCTAATTACAGGAAATAAAATCACCTTTTTTTCCTCATAGGCAAGCAGGGTGTGGATTTTTCCAGATCGATCCTTGCTCTCTTGGCCACCAGCCAGGGTGGGGAGCATGCTGACTACTTCACAGCACCCCAAGCTTAAAGCTGTGTTAAGAAGTTTTAATGAATGTTTAATGAATGTAATGTGTGTAGCCTCTCCCAGTCTGAAGAGGATTGCTGTTGAGAGAAACCTCGACGTGAGCTGAATGCTCCTTTGCATGCATAAGCACGATCTGCTCACCTTCTTTCAATCTATGTAAATGTGAAGTTGGACGTGTTACGTTATTCTATAAAATTGATTTCAGATTGTCACATGTTGCCTCAGAATTACTAAGTCTCTGAAACAAATTATGCAAGTGTAAATTAATGCAATGCCACCGACAGAACTGCACTGATCTGTACCTGCACTGCTATGGTCTTAAGTAATTTTTTCTCGTTTTTTAAAGATGGTTAAGTTTCTAGCCTCCTCTCCAGACAGATTTGCATGAAATTACCTTTAAAACATTAGATTATAAGGACTTGAGAAATCAGTTTAACAGTAGAACAGTGTGAAATTTCCATTACAATGGAGAAAATGTAAACATTTTATAGCTATTTTCATTACACAGATAGGTGTGGTTCTTATATTGCTGTTTCCCCGTGGGGGCAGGAAAAAGCTGCATAAGATTTTTAACTACAGAACTATGAACATGTGCAGTGAAATCAGTTGAGAGATTTGAAATCCATTTTTTCTTTTATCTTTAAACAAAGCAATTAAATTAAACACATGTACATTAATATAAAGCTAAAGTTACAATTATGATCATGAGAGTCTTTGAAATCAGTGGCAGAATTCCCATTCTGTAATGATGAAAGGCAACACTCAGGATAAAAAGTAGCAACAGGCGACTTGGCAAAAATCTCTGTTTTCCTCTTGGGACTCTAAGGGGAAGCAGCCTGAAAGTGTTATCACTCTACAGCAATGATGGATAAAAGGCACGCTTATGCTTGCAATAATACGATGACTGATTTTTCTTTTGGAAGTGCTGTCTTATAGAAAATTGTTGCTTATTACTGCCCTTTCTTTCCCCCGTTCCTTCTACCCTGGCTTTTGGGTTGGGTTTGGGGTATTTTTTCTTTTTTTTTCTCTCCGTGAAATATGTTCTCTATTTAAATTTTTTTAGAACTGTTGTACTTGTTGAGAAGTTGATTGTTCTTTGGGAATTGGTAGTTTGTGAGATTCACAATCTGGTTCTCTTGGATGGATCAGGCACTTTTGTCATTGCACAGAGTGCTATCTCCATATCCAAGACCTAGTCTTATTGGGAAGCTTGATCAGGGCTACAGAAAAGAGATGGGAAGAGTTTTCTGGCTTTCTAAAATACAAGGATTGAATCTGCTGCTAGAGGTAGCTCTTTGCAGTGACTAGAGAGGGAGCCTGGACAGCTGGTTTAACCTAGACATCTTTTAAATGGCTAAAGCCAGGCGAGATGAGTCTCACTATTAACTTCATCTGTATCTGTCCCTGTATTCCAGAGGGAATCCATTTAGTTGAAAAGCAGAAAGCTACGGAGTGGGGAATGCAGTGGCTTGAGTCATGGGACATCTTCTGATGAGCAGATGTTTCCCTCCTGAGATTTCATGTAGGTTTCTTGGGAAGGACCTTCATTAAGATTGTAGCTGATTGTAGCCAGACTGATGATGCAGAGGGGAATGTGGATACAGCACTGGATTTCTTGGCTTACTGCCCAGGGAAGAGCCTCAGTAGCAACCCTTTTTTTGTGGTGTTTGGGTGAGTCAAACTGGACCAGTTTGATTTATTATTTGTTGCAAATTAACATCTACTCTGTGGTACCACCTTAAGGTCTGACCAGGTCAGGAACTCAGTGTGCTAATCATAAACATAAAGCAAATGACTTTCCTTGGTTCAAAGTCTCATTAGAAATTTTCAACAAATTCTTTCTTTGTGTTCCAGCTCTCCAGTGAGTGTTTACTGGCAGAGATGTTTAGGAAAGCTGTGAGTGTTTAGCACAGATGACGAATGCAGAACCATGAGTATTCCCACCAGAAGCCAACCTCTAGGAGTTAAATCATCAGGGAAGAGAAGCATAACATTCCAGATGACCTGTATATATAGCTTAAATTACAAATACCAGCTAGCTACAGCAAATTGTTCACATGCCCTGCCTGAACAGGGCAGGGAATACCCAGGTGTAAACCACAGCCTGTTTGTGGGCAGACCAGGGTAAAAGGTAAAACCTAATCTAAATTTTTCCCCCTTCTATCACCTAATTATTCATTCATCCTAGATCAAAAAGGGACAAAGACCAGGCTTCAGTGTCCTCGGGTACTTGTTACTGGCTTTTTAGCATTAAAAGACACAAAGAAACTGGGCAATAAATGATAAAAGCCTTAAGACCACAACTTGCTTTGTTTCCCTGTCCAGGTAAGTCAGTGAAACTTTTTGGGCATTAGACAGAACATAACTCAAGGATTCTGGTAATCGTGGCAGAGCAACCCTTGAGAAAACCCTTGAGTTTTCTGAACTCCAGAGTTAGGAAGGTAAAAGTTATGATGAAGTTTCGGGGTTGCAGAACGTGCTGTGTTTGATGTGCTGTCTAGGAGAGTGGGAGCAGTGATAGACATAGATAGTGCTCTGCAGAGCCTAGTCCCTGAGCTTCCTAGTTCCCTGAGCTTTTGGGAATTCATATTCTCTGAAAGAAGTGCAGCATCATATGTAGGTTTCAGGAGAGCAGGGTCTTTTAAGCAGTTATTATAGATTAGATGTCTTTATATATATAATTTATGCATGTATAATTAATGCATAATGCTTGTTTGTCTATTTTCTCTCTCCCTCTCAATCTTACAATACCTTTTCTATGGTGTCTAGATTGCAGATCCAGTTGTTGGATTGAGTCTTGATCAGAATTTACAGTCTGGACTTGTAGCCTCATGCCATCACCCCAGTTTTCCACCAGTCTTTTTGTTTTCAGAAAGAGTCATGGTGTACCATAGCTAGAACAGCCACTTGTATGAGATGTGTTTAGTGGAATGCATCTGTGAAACAGTCCAAGGAGGATAGAATCATTCTGTGATTGTATGAGATGCTTTTGGTGGAGAGTACATCTGTGGAGTGGTCCAAGGATGATTAATACTCATTTACCACAGACTGAAGTTAATTTTTTTGTGTGTATCATAGCTGACCAAATGAAATAGTGTCAGTCTGTGTAAGTCCAGGAGATTGCTTTGTAGAGCTTGGAAAGCTATGGAAAATGTAGAAGAGTTCATGCCTTGAAGAAACCTATAGTATTTCTCCAGCTCTTTCAAGCAGTTACAAACACTTCTGTCCTAGATGAATCCAGGCATAATCTATCAGTTTGCATAAAGATTTTAAGTTTTTACAAAGCCTTTAAAATCTCTGCTGCTGAAAATCAGAAGATGGATTTTCTACCAGGGTAGCCAATGTTAATATTTGTCTTTCTGTGGATGGTGAAATATTGCCCACGTAATCAGTTCATGTTCTCAGGCTGAAGAGAAGTAGTTCCTCCATGTGGTCTTACAATGCATGCTGTGAAACACTGATGCGACATGCCTCTGGAGCACATCACACATGGTTAAGCAAGGACATTTCAGGCAGTGAATTTGGGTATTTAAATGTCTATTCTTGATTGTCAATTATGTGATTTTCTCTTTTTGCTCTCTTGCATGGTACTCAGATACAAAACAGGACCTTTGCACATGAAGAGTAAATCCATGTACACATTCACTTGTGTGTATTATGCTTTCTATTTTACAGAAAGCCAAACCAGAACACAAGCTTATTCAAGCAATGATGGGCCAGTTTCTCTGAAAACCTTCATAAATGTATACCTTGAAATAAGTATTGGATACATTAGAGAAGTCTCTAACTAGACTTTGAAATTGGATGCATTGCTGTCTTTTTTTTCTTTTTCTCAGGACTGAGCAATTGAGTTTGAACTGTTTGTTCAAGGGTTTGAAATCTGGGAATTCAGACTCTCATTCTGCTTTACTGTATGTGTTTACAGTTTTCCCTCTGGTTTGACTTAATGAGAATGGCGTATCACCATCCACAGAACTGTGCTTCATAGGGATTAAATCAATAGGAAGGACCAGTTATTAGCTGTCATTTGAGTTAGTTTTCTATGTAGCCTGTGTTTCTGCCTACCCAGTAATTTCACACATTGGACCAGCAGTGGAAATACTGCTGCCCTGCAACACTAAGTGGTTGTACTTTCTGGCACAATACCACAATGCAAAGTCTGCTCTGTTTCTGACAACTCTTGAGTGTTGTAAAGTCAAATGTCATAATAAGCTGCGTAATGTCCATGTCCAAGAAGGACTATATCCCTATTTGATTTATTCAACACGACACAAAAAACGGAGGAGTTTTTCATTTAAAGACAGTTTTTGCACACTTGTGAAAGAGGCATGGAGATCTGCATCTGCTCACTGAGAAACCTTGTAGATCATCTGCATGCTCATGACTCATCCTGCTTGATATTAGACACTGTTTGTTTAAATTGCACAACATACTGATCCCACCATGTACCGACTGTTTCCTCGTGTTATCCGTCTGGATCTGCTGTCATGCCTCTTCATGTGTACATATTGAACAGTGAAGCCAAGTGACACTAATTGCTAATTCCATCCTCTGGTTTGGCATGTCACTCCTATATTCTGGCTGTGCAAAACAAATGGTGTTAATTTCAGCCCATACCTTGTCAGCATGTTTAATGTTGTGGGTAAGCAGTTTGCGCTGGAGCTTGATTTGGAGAAATTGCGTCTCGTTTCCTTGCAGACCAGACACCTCAATATTCTGTTTACCTGCTATATTAAAAAAACTTTTAGCACAGGCAGTAAATATCAGTCTTGATTCTCAGCTGCGTTCTCAGTACCAGGAGCAATAGGGGCTAGGAGGTACAGCTCAGTGCTGAGCAGGGGCCTGCTGTCAAACCACATGGCAGGAAAGTGTCTAAAACTCAGACCAAGCCAAACCAAATTAAACCCCTGTGTCTAAAATGCCATTGAAGTTTCGGTGCCTGGAGTCTGTTGCCAAGCTGTGTGGTGAGGGTTTAAGTGAGCAGGCCAAAAACTACCTCTAGATGCACGAGGATCAGTAAGCCCACTGGAACTTGCATGCTTGTGTTCAGCACTGACAAATTCCAGGTCACATTGGCTCCAGTTCCTAAGGACCTATTTCAATATTCAAGTAGGCCAATTGGTGTTTTTCTTTCTCTCTACTTTGGAATACAACCAAGCCTTGTGGAAAGCATTTTTCCCCCCTCTGAGTTTATTCTAGAAGTGTTACAATAATCCACATACAATAAAGAAACACTATTGCATGAGAAACTACCCATGAAACAAAGTCTTTGAGGAATTGAAACCTGATGGTGTTGGCATGGAGAACCCTGAAAGTACCACTTCTTTTCCTTAGGCATTTGGTGTCCACTAGAAGATAACTAGAATTTTAACCATTGAGGGCATTGCATTTTCTGTGCACGTGAGAATACATTTAGCATATCTTTAACAGACATCATGCTGTCTGTGTTACTATTACTATGTATAACAGGCAAGTGAGCTTTGTGTACTGTAGTCCTTGACTTAATTCAAATTGTACTCAGATTTTTTTGAGTCACTTTGTGTTTTCTTTTTTTTGTATACTTCATCAGATGAGCATACAGATTAGGAAGTTGATCCTCATTGCATCAGAGAACAGGCATTCTTCAGACTGCTGCAAATGTTTGGGATCTAAGTTGAGCTCAAACATAAAGTGAAGTCCTCCAAAAGCCATGCAGGTTTTGCCAAAATGATTTGAATTGAAGTCCTCTACTTCTGCATTAAACTGTTCCAGATAGCAAGCATGGCAATCTCTCCTTCAGATAACTCAGTCCAAGAGTGACATTGTTTTCATGCCCAGAAAAAATTCTTGATGTCTGGTCATTAGCATAGTTCAAAGCTGGAGCTGTTCTATAGATACTTAGCATTTGGAGCAGTGCGTGGAACCAGTTGGGGATGGGAATGCAATGTACTTCCAAAAAAAAAATCTTCTTCTTAAGCAAAGGATAAATTAATTACTGGGGACTTCTTTCTCAAATCCCAAGTGGTTTTGTTTTTTTTCTTTCTTTCTTATTAAAAATACAGCCTTTTAAAATCTCAGTATCAAAATGTTCATCTAAATGTTCATATCAGTGAAATTTCTGACTAAAATGTCAGTTATTTGTATTTGGATGAGCAGTTCTTGGTTGACTAAAAGACATCTGTAGGCTGCTACAATTTGTTTTAAAGTTACTTGCTCGATAGAGCAAGCTGATTAATATTTTCCTTGCTAGGGCCATTCTTAATTTTCTTTGCTGTTATATAAATGCAATACTGCTAATGCATTTATGTAATATGAATTGTATTTTGCAGTGGAACAGATATTTGTGCAATGTGTAATGATATTCAGCTTCTCTTCGGATTTGTTATTTGAACAATAAAATAGAATCCCTCTTCATTGGCTTCACCTTGGTCAGCCTGAGGTGGATTACAAGGCTGATGGTGAAGATGATGGCAATATTGAGGTTTATTATTAACTGGGTGGAAAAAAATCTGACAATTGGAAAATTGGATCCACATGACAGGACTCTGGGTTGTTATGGTGGCCTTCTCAAGAGGTGTCCTGAAGCAGAAGGCAGGCTGTAGGGCTCTTGTTGCCGCTGTCTCCCAAATACAGATCCAGTCCTTGCCTGCCCTTCCTCGGGGAGCACAGTGTACCCAGCAGAGTGGGCTTCCTGAAGAGCCCCTTCATATCTCCAAAGAATGTGGAAACAGCCCGGCACAGGTATGGTGGGGCTAAAGCAACCATGTAAATGCACTGGATAAGGGAACCCCTGTCTAGCTGTTGAGTTGGCATTTGTTCATCCAGGAGTAAACTATCCCACTTGAAACCATTGTTAAAGAGCAGCCTCCTCCCTCCATGTGGGCCCTGTGTGACCAAGCTGTTGCCAAAGTGTTGTGCTGAATGCAGATGTTTTATCTCGATACACCATTGCCTTTAGGCGAGTGACAGCTGCAGATGTATTTGGCTTATCTTCAGAAAGAATATTGGGGATTTACTTCATCATGGAATCATTGAGGTTGGAAAATACCTTTAAGATCATGGAGTCTAACCGTTTACCCAGCACTGCCAAGTCCAACACTAAACCGTGTCTCTAAGTGCCACATCCACACGTCTTTTAAATACCTCCAGAGACTGTGATTCCGCCACTTACCTGGGCAGCCTGTTCCAGTGCTTGGTAACCCTTTCAGTGAGATTAACAGGGAAATTTATCCATGTGAGGAAAGTATGTTTTGGAATATTTCTCAGTTTGAAGTCTTTGGTCTCTGTTAGTGATTTGCCGTGTGTTTGTCACTTAACCACCTCAGTTTCCAATGAAGAGGTGAAACAAACATCTGTCAGAAGTGGTTTAGGCATTGCTGATCCTGCTTAGATGACCTTTTGGGGTCTATTTCATCCCTGTACTCTCTAATACTGTGACTTTCCAGGCTTACTCTTATGAGCTTCTAAAAATGTTTGAAGATTAATGGTTAACAATGAAATTGCTACTTCCACAGAGCATTAAAGCAGCTGTGATACAATAGGATTGAAAATTGCCAGCAACTTAGTGTATATTGAATTTAGAGAAAGTAAATTGTTTCTTGTAAACTTTACTGCCGTGTAATTGTCTAACAACTTTTAAAGAATGTCTCCTGAGAATGTAGTGGTTTTTTTTTCCTTTTTCTGTGAGTTAAACTAAAACTTCTAGATAAATTCCACAGTACTAGTTATATAAGGCAACAAACCCCCCTATTTTTCATTAATTTTATGTAAATAGCAGAAGTCTTGCAGAAGCTGTCATTGCCTGCAATAGGAGTCACAGAAACAAAATACAGAAATGCCTGCTCATACCCAGCTGCCCAGATTATTGCAGTCAGGGGGCAATTCATTGAAAGGCAATAGGATCCCTTGCCATAGCTGAGGCAGAACTCTGTTTGTAGGTGGTTGCCCAAAAGTTGGGGCTTTTTTTTCACCAAAGAGACTTACTCTGTGTTACGTGACTTTGCTGTTCTTATCTGTGGTCCCCCCACCCCACTGTTGTTTAATCGGAGGTTTTCAGGTGAGGACGTGTTACCACATCCACAAAAAATGTTTTTCTGCCATGTGATCTGGTAGTCAGTCATTACCTTACTATTAGATAAAGCCTATCTGATTTGAGCATTTTATTCACTGTTGAATAAACATTTCTGATAATTTTATTTTTTTAATGGGAATAACTGAAAGAGTAAAGCTCAGTTATTGCCCTTTGGAGGCATGCCAGTTTAAAAGGCACCATTTATTTCCTTGCAGTTCTCCAGCAGGATGCAGGCTGATTTTTTTGGTGAAATCTTAGGGCAATTCCTAGCTGTTGCAGAGACACTTTTTACTGCTCTTTGTAGTTGGTCACTCTGGGCTTATCAAATGTGAGAAACAGGTGTTACTGTGAATACTGTGAGGGTCAATGTGGGCAGAATTAGGTCAGATTTCTAATGCCTTTGAACCAGGAGTATAGTCAAATCAGAGGAAATAAAAGGAAGTGGAAAGCATGTAGCAATGCTCTGCACATCAACTGCAAGTTCTGCTCTTCCACAGAGGCACCAATTGCTGTATAACTCCAGGCTGGTTTCCAGGTCTCTTCTTCCTGGTGAGCAACACCACACTCTGCAGTGAATACCCCTGCTTTCATAGAAAGATGGAATTAACATGTCCATCAAAAGCCAGGGAAAGCAGCACCAGTGGCCCTAAATCCTCAAAGAACCACCACCTACGCAGGTGAGTTTGCAGTCAGATGGAGATGAGACCCAGATGTAGAATCAGGCCACTGTTTGCCCTGTCTGAGAAGCAGGGGCATTAGTTGTGCAGGCTGGAGCTCAACAAGCAGGGAAGATGGGAAGAGAGATTTAAGCAGGATTTCCAAGCTGATACTGTGAATGGCCTTATCTTCTCTCCTCCTCCTCATATGCATCACCACGAGATGCCAAGGATGCAGTGGATGCAGTGATCTCTCTGCTCTTTGAAGAGTGAGGAGGAGGGAATGTGTGCAAACTAACGCCACTGAAGCAAGTTGTTAGAAGCACGGTTAGGCATGAGGGAACATTGTTTAATTAAAAAAAAAGGAAAGTGACAGTGTCAAATTTTATTTCTGATGGTAAAAATTCTATATGAAAAAAGGCTCTTTTTTTTCCTGTTGAAGGAATCATTTGGAAATTTGTTACTTTTTCTTCCTTCCTTTCTAAAACATCTTTCAAGGGATTTGTCCCTCTTTTGCCTTTTGTTTTGTTTTTGGGTTTTTTTTTTTTATAACTGTGACAAAAGAATTTAAGGGGACAAAAATATCATTTTTCATTTTTCTTACATATATTTATGTCTTTCCATTTTTCAGCAAGAGAGGGCAAAAAGAAGAGGAAATTTTTTCTGTAATCATTCCCCTCTTTCAGGTCTCCTCTTTTAGCTACAGTTTCTTTAGCTTTTTAAATATGGAAAAGCTTTCAAAGGGGAAGACCTTCTCTTCTTGGTAAGGTTTGACAGAAAGCCTTTAGCAATCTTTGGCTGGAATGACAAATATCATCATAGAGCCTATGCTTCCTTTTTTCTTTATCCATTGCAGTTCTATCTGTGAGTCAGCTATGCTTTCAGCAGAATTGCATTAACAGATGCTGCCAGCCTTTTTGTGTTTATGGCAGAACTTCTCTCTTAATCTGATTTTCCTGGGACAATGGGATAGTACAAGTATGGAAAGAAAGCAAATAGACAAACGTTTCAACTGAACAACTTAATCAATAATTATAAAAGCTATAGTGTTAGGTGCACACAGAGTGCATTCTTTATTATTTACTGCAAGAACTACCCTCAAAGTTGCCTGGCTGTTTTAATTCAAACCCCTTCTGTTAGTTGGACACAATAATCCGTACCTTGCAGTCCATCCAACATCTTCCAGTCTTGATCCGTGTACAAATTCTGTATTATACCTGGAGTCTAAGGCTTCCTTCTTCCATTCTAACAGTCAAAAACAGTTCTTTCTTTCTTTCTGCCTTTTTAGTGCTGGTATGATGCAATGAAGTGATAATTTCTCTAGCACAGTTAGAAGGTATGTGGAAACACGTATAACAAATCCATTACACAGGACTGGAGACAGGAGTGAAGTGTTGACAAAGGGCAGGGCTTCACGACAGTGTTTGTGTTAGCTCATTCTGCTGCTGGTAAAATATAGTTTGCCATTTCCATAAACTGGGGCTGAATCCAGGTTAGTGATTGCAATCAGGTTGGCTGGCATTAGTGCTGAAGTATTGTCTTTAGAGAGATAGGCTGGGCTGATTGTTCCACGGGATGGTTAAATTCAGGTTGGATAAACAAAGAGCCCTAAGGCAAGACAAGAGTGCTTGTGTTCTTTTCTTCCTTTTTCTTTTTTATGTTTTCCATAAACTGTTGCAGCATTTTTTTTAGCATGTTGAGTGTTCCCATTGTGAAAAAATGCCTGATCTCTGAATGAAACTACTGAAAAAAGAAGCACTATTCCAAGGACACGTCTTCAGAAGAGTAACAATGGCTTTGCAGATATTTATGCACAGGTTCTTACTGATAGTTATCCTTAAAAAAAATTGAAGTATTGTAAAATATATTGAATACATTAAACATTCACACTAGAGCGTGTTGAACCCTCTTGCATTCTCAGTGCACCCCTAGGTTTTCTGTACCCCAGGTTTCTTGTCTGCTGAAGGGGTTAATGTCATTTGTTAGCTTCTACAAAGTGATTTGAGATTGCTGTGAGAACACTAAACACACCAAGAGTACTAATCCAGCTAAAAATCCAAACCCTAAAATCTTCTAAAATCACTCAATAAGATTTTTAAGGCTGTATGTAAACAGGTGGCAAAATAAAAAGACTCCAGAAAAAGGCTTGTTTCTATTCTGTGAAGGGATTGCCTGGGAAATCTTTTCCTTAACTGCTGCTCTTCAATGAAAATATTTCCGACATGTTTGTCTAACTCGGGCAGGTAGGAATGATGGTGATCTTTCTCTTACAAATGGTTCTTTGAAAGGTGATAGGTGTTCTACTGAGGGACAAATCAGATAGGAATCTGAAGTCACATCGAAGCTTTCCTTAGAGTGATGAAGTCTGCTTTTGTTAACATTTGGATGCTTGTGTAGTTCATCAGGCTGGGTCAAATGGATGCATCTGATCTCTAGCAGTGAAGAAGCATCTGCCCTATGGTGACCAAAGGGTAACAGGGTCTCTAGTCAGGTGAGAGAGTGTTGGTGGGCAGGTGTTTTCCGTGTCCTCCAACATCTGTAAACTCCAGAGCTCTCAGAGGGAGTTTACACAAAAGTTCCACACACAGATTTTTTTTTTTTTCTCTTTCCCCACCAGCTCCTTTGAAAAGCTTTGAAAGTATACCTGTGAAGCTGGTAATGCTGGCTTTCTGTTAGAACAGGGTTTTTTTCCCCAAAAACATTTCCTTCTTCTCTTCTGCAGTTTAGCCTGCTCAAAGCCAGCAGTTTGTATGTGTGTGTGTAGTTGTGCCTCCCAAAGATACCATTAAGTGTAAAATATCTCCTTAACTAAACAGCCCCTTCCTACAAAAGGCAAGTATGCCAGGGGTCAAAAGGGTCATCTCTTTGTTAGATTTCCCCCCCTCACCCCAAACTGGAAATTTCCTGTGTGAGATTATCCTACATATACATGCATATATACGTAGTGAAGCTAATTTTTTATATGTAGAGAGAGGGAGGTAAAAATATGTGCATAGTTGTATATGTGTTTGCATGTATATATGGCTTTTTCCGCTAAGCTATAGGCAACCCATGGTAGATGAAACCAAACCCCATAACTTCCCAGACATCAGTACAGGAATGCAAAGTCTGTTATGTGTTAAGTGGATGGAGTAAAAGAGGTCACAGTTTATTGTTTGCTCTTGGGTTGCTTGCTCAGTTTTGCCAGGGTGGAGGAGAGCAGTGAGGCAGAATTGAAGGTGAAGTAACTGGTAGAAAATGTCCCTGGTAGCACATGAATTAGGGGTGAGCACCTTGGCATAGGTCTATGAGCAGGGGAAATGTTTTCTGGTTTGGTTTTTTTTTTTTTTTTAGCAAAGAAGCATAAGCTTCTGGAATATGTCCTTCCTCACACCTGTTTAGGATCTCAGTTCTGTGTACGTTGGGCTATTTGGAAACATTTTGTGTCCCAGTGTCACTGGCAGCACTTCAGCATATCAGTGAGAGAATGGTGGCACATGGACCACAAGCACATCAGGTTCTTGTGATTACAGTGAGAGCTGCTGCCTTTGTCTCTGTCCAAGCACTGAGATCCAGGCATTCGTCTGTGGGTGCCATGGCAAACATAAAGGATGTGTTTAATGCCATACCCGTTGCTTGAGAGAGGCAAAGGATTTTGCTGGGGGAGCTGGGCATGTGAAGAAACCCCACTCTGGTACGCGCCCTCTACTCAGTGCATCAGGAGGTTGTTTAGAAACCCTGAGGGAGGGGAAGGTGGGTGCTTAATCTGTATAACATCTATAGTTTATCTGATGTTATGCAGGGTCAGATAGAAAGATGGGAAAGCAGGAGTGGTAAATCACTGAACTCTTTGCTGTGCTGAAAAGAACATGGAATGAGCTTCTAAACGTCTGTGTAAGAGTTTTTCTTAATATGAAGGGCTTCAATGAGCAGTTATACCTGAAGAATTCCATCAAACCCAGTAAAGCTGGACTGCTCTGGCTGAGATCAGAGCTTAGCTCATTTGCTGCTCCTGAGGTATACCAGTGGATTAGGAGTTATCAGAGGGGTGTGAGGGAGGTGATCCGGTGAGCAGCTACGTGCACCCCTTCCATCAGAACAGGACTCCTTTGCAAATATATTTTATTTAATTGCTGCAGGTTCAAAACAAGATGGGAATGGAGATGTGAGGCAGGGAAGCAGTGCTAGAAGCTGCACTGTGTCCAGGGAGTTGTAGTAATCATATTTTCCAATTCAACAGCTCAGGATAGAAGATACAAGAGATTTTCATTCCTGTGGTTGCACATGCATAGTCTTTCCTTTTAGGAAGCAGTAAGTAGGTAGTCCTTATTTTTTTTATTGCCAGAGGTATTTGGAACTGCTGGAGGTACAAGATTTGTCTTGGCAATTTAACCCCTGTTGTAAGTAAAAATCCAACAGAAAATCCAAATTGCAAAGGTGCCTTTTCTGCCCTCTGCCTTGCCATCCCCTTGAACTTCATTTGCTGTTGGGGGAAGCTGGGATATACCTCCTTCTACCTCTCCAAAAGGCAGCCTATTCTGTACACAGAGCACCTGCAAACCCAAGAGCTTCTCTGCATTTGGGCTCAGGGCGGTCACCTGTAGCCACAAGGTGATGAGGGAGAAATACCTCATCACCTTTGAGCTCTGTCATTGGTGTTTCTTACTACACCAGTTTGATCTGATATCCTTACTGGAGTGGGTGCTGCTGACAGCCAGAAGATTTGCCTTCGCCCTGCCCACTTTCACTGCAGAATGTGTCCAGTGAGATCCATTTTATCCCTTGAGTGAACAGGTCGGAGAGCATCTCTTTTGTGGCAAGAATATGGCAAAACCTCTCTGAATTTTCAGGTTATTTGGGAGTGTTGGCAAGGCTGGCACTCATTAAGCAATAGCTGGTATGTGAGACTTCTCGATAGCAGTTTAATTCAAAACACAAATATTTTTCTTTTAACATAACATCTGTGGAGGTGAAGAGGAAGATTAAGCTGAATACATCAGTCTGAGTACCACATAGGATCCCTTCTAAACTTTTACCAGTCAAAAACTCTGTAACTCAGTTATCTGTGCTTTCATGACAAATTTAATAACATTGATTTCAAGTTATTCCTCATTTTCTGTGTAAATGAGAGAAGAATAAGAAGAATTATAGTTCTTCTATAGTCCAGTAATATCTTACTAAGTGAGTAGAAGGTCATAAAATACAGTGGATAAATGCATTCAAAAGAACAAGAAATTGCTTATTGGATTGCTTATTGGTCTGGAAGAATCAATAGCCTAGCAGCTGCCAGTGTCTGGAAGTTGTATCCAGGTATTTTGAAGATACAAACAAGAGAACATTTCAGTTTGAATTGGTGGACTGAACCCTGGAGCAAACTGGGGATACACTGGTTCTTGATTCCTTCCAATCTAGATCAGAAGTCCTTTGAGAACACATGAGTTAGTTAAAAGTAAACTTTTCATTTAATAATAGTATGAAATATAATGATTTATGAGAGAGACTGAAAGTAGTCATCTGGAAGGTTTTTTAGACATAAGGGCTATGCATCTGTGAATGAAATCTCTTAAAACTTGGGCAGGTCGTAGCTAAACAAAATAAGAGGAAAATCATATTCAGCTTGAGAAGCAAAAAAATGAATTGTGTTATCCACATTCCCACTTACAATCTGTGCAGCTTTTGTTTCTTGTCTGCATTCAAGGCTATAGTGAGTAAAAATTCTCATTGTAGTCTTGTACCACCCAGTAAATTCCCAGTTCTCATTCAGGCAATTTGAAACTAGAGGTGTAGCATTGGATAAACAGCATTTATCAAAGAGCAGGGCAAATTCTTTGCAATGACAGACACATTCTAATTTAATATCAGACCAAATAGCGGTTAGTGGCAAGATCAACTCTCCCAGCTCCTTACAAAAGCCGGGGCTGATAACAGATTTCCAGCCAAGGATTTTAAGCTGATCCTGGTTATACAAACAAGGACATGGATGGGAGACCATGTGAGAGGCCCTGCAGACTCGCCATCTCTTCTGAGGGCTCCTTGCCCCTGCTTGTGCTGAGGAAAGCTGAGGGCATGCTTGTGCTTGAGTGTAGTCCCTCTCGATACCCCAGCATCACTGTGGTGTTTGCTGCACACAGGGGGCTCCTGGGGTGGCAGGACTTGTGTGTACAGTAGGCTTTGATCCAGCCAGCACCCCTCTCGAGTCACTGAGCCACTCACCTATAAGCCTTTACCTTTCTCGTGATACAATGTGTAGAGAACTGCAAGGACCTGCCAAATTCAATTTATTAGGAAGGAAAATCTTAAGCAGTGTACAGGAAAGCACCACTGCCCCACATCAGAGAAATGTAAACAGAGAATAAGCTTCAAGGTTTTTTAGTATGGGAAGCCTGGAGATATGAAACACCACTCAGTGACAACTACGAGTTGTTCATATGTAAGTGGGTTATTATAAGGCTGAAATGAGACTCCTGAGGCATCAAAATAACACCAAAAGCAATCTTGGAAAAGGTGGGAGTGGTGCTGTACACCCTCATCACTTTCACAAAAAAACACATCTTCAAGGAAGAGAATATATTAAAAAGTGCTGAGCCTTTGGAGGGAAGCAAGTGCCTCAGGAGAAATTTTACAAATGGAGCTCACTTGACAAGACAAAGTTGACTCTCCCACTTGACCCAAACAGGATATCGCTATCTCAAATCATGTTACAGCAGCATGCTTTTCATAACCAGCAATATTTGCAGCATACTTTTACATTTACAGATGTCCCAGTTGCTGCCTGTATGCTCATCACCATAGCTCTGCTTTAATTGCTTGTGGTGTGGACTTTAATGGGATCTCACTTGTTTGTCCCTGTAGAGAATTTCGCCTGTGGCTTTCACTCAGGACACTTGAAAGATCCTTTGAATCTGCCTTTGGGAGCTTGGAGTTTTAATTGCTGTGCTTTGAGTGGATTTACTGGAGGGTGGAGAACTCCAGGTTTTAAAGCTGAAGACATCCCCCACCTGCTTAAATTAAAATACACAAGATGTGGTAACTCAGGAGCAATTAATTTCAATAATAATATTAGCTAGTTATTTCAGAACCAAATCTGGGGTGTGGTGTGAATGTCAGTTTGTGCAGCCATTCTTCATCAGGTGTGATGTGATGCAGGTGCTGGACAGATTTTGCTGTAGCTTGGCTAGCTTGCATGGACTGAAAATTTGGTCTGTGGCATCTTCTGTGGTTTCTCCTTTGAAACCTCGGGTATACCTTTGCTCAGCTGTGCTGGTTGTTTGTGCCTTTTCCTCTCATGTGCTTGCCACAGTCTTCCCTTTCCCATATCTGAACAAGACAGAGTACTCTCAGAGTAGGATAATGTTTGTGTACTTTATCATCTCCAAATTTTGATTTGCAACAGTGGGACACCCATAATGGCAAACAGAGAGATTTTGGCTGTGAAGGTGAGATGTGTTTGAATGAACAACTCAGCTTACAGTTCAGATTCGTTTAAGTGGAATCTTTTCCTCCCTGCCTCTTGTCCTACCACTATCACTCCTGTAAGCTGGAGAGATTTTGCCTTCAGTAGTGGTGGTGAAGAGTCTGGCTCCCTTGCTTCCAGTAGGGAAGGGAGGGGTTTTCTTATCACTTCACCCCATCTACAAAGTCTGGCCCGCTAATGTTGTTGCTTATGAACTCAAGTGTGAGAATATATTTCACAGCTCATATAAGAGTTTGCTGCTTTGACTCTTGAGTTCTTGTGGCTGCTGGTGATGCAATCATCTTGGGAAGGTGCAGCTCCAGGCAGAGCAACTTTTCTTTGAACTCTTCCTGCTACAGCTATTAAAAATAGGTCAGGGTAGAGAAAAGTAGGTCTAGCTTTCAAAAATATATTAAGCTAATTTATCTTGCATTTTAGACTGATACATGTTCAAGGCAGCAGTGATAGAACCAGCTTCATGAACAGTAACAATCTTACTCAAAGCCAGCTGGATGTGCAAAATACACTTACGTACAACTGGTGGGAATGGTTAAGAGTGTGATGTTTAATACAGCTACTTCATTTTTTTTCATATTCCACTTCCCCGACCCACCCCCCCCAAAAAAAAAAAACAAACCCAAAAAACCCAGAAAAACCAAAATCCCAATGGTCTGACTGCCAGCTTCTGCCTTTCTTTAAGGAATTACTTTGTACAATGATAAATTAAAAAAGAAATCACACAATATTCAATCAAGATGAGCAGGTAAGCAGAGATTTCAGAGCTATAAGGGAGAATTATCATAAGCTAAACCAATGCATGAAAATGGTAAATACTGGATGGCAGAGAAATCAACTATTTGGAGCTACTGTCTGAATTATATTATTTTAGCCAAAATGATGTATGGATAAATTCTGAGAGACTTGCACACAAGAAGAATTGAGTTCTTTATGTTGAGTTGTACTTTTTCTCTGTGCCAGATCGGTGTTTAATAAATGAGCTCAGCTCAATTGATTTCATATGTGTTTGCGGAAGTTGTATGTTACTGTTTCTGTATGTTTTACATTGTCGTAATCCAAAAGCCCAATTTTTTGAAAGAGCATCTAAGAAATGGGATCTAGATACTTTTTGTTATGAGGCTTGTAAAAAACTTGTGAGTTCCCATTTCAGAGGAATATGCTTCAGGGTGGTGGAAGAGATTCCTGCTGGCTTCCATCTTGTTGTTTGCCCATGCTAGTTGGAGCAAAAAAAAAAAAAAAAACAACAACAAAATTTCTGTCATCTTAACTGGATTTAAAAACTCTCCCTTGTGGCCTTGTGTGTGCTTTTCCTATGATGGGATCTAGGACACAGGCACAGAGGGAAGAAGGAAGCCAGGAAATGAGTGCATGATAAAGAGCTTCATACTCTGGTCCTGAGGAGGTCATGTAGTTTGGGATGGCTTTAGCTGTGTTATTTTGTGGCAGCTAGGGTAGCATTGCCCACAGTCATGGGTGAAAAGGAGCAGTCTGTGAGGCCCTGATGAAAAGCCAGGTGACTCTTCTTTCTTCTAGAGGAATAGAAAATAAATCCCCTGCAGAGTTCATAAAAAGTAAATACAGGTTTTCAGGGAATGGGATTGGGTCTTTGTTTATCCCGGTGCTGATTCGAAGTTACTCTATCATGCTTAATGGGTTTACCTCAGAGTGATGTGAGCAGCCACAATAGCCCAGTTTGGGGCCATGTCAATATATCATTGATGCTTTCATAAATCACTTCCAGACTTGGTGTTACATTTGTACGCACTCAGGTAACTTAAGAAGCAGCCCTCTAGTTGACCATGCACTTGGAACTGGCAATAAAAATGCATATTTAGTAATTTCTAGTTTATCACATTATTTTCCTTTCTAAATTTACGGCAGTTGGTGTAAAAAGCCAAACAAACAAATGAAAAACTAGTCCCAACACCCCTTTGCCCTGTACAGCTACAGAACTTGTGTGGTTTTGGTGAGGATGTGTTTTGCTAGAAGCATAATCCAAAGGTACTTTCCAGAAATGTCGGCAACTGTTTGACGCATTGCTTTAATTTGTTGTGGCCATTATGGTTGCTGTGATTTTCTCAAAGCTCCCAAGGGATGACCCTGACCTGTGTTTGAGCATGGCCAGTTCAGGCATCTTTTTGGTAGGTCTGGCAGAATTAAACTTGCTGGCCCAAGGTAAAAGAGTTAATGCCTGTCTGCTCCTGCCACCAAGCTGGGGAAGTGCCCTGAAGAAAATCCAGGCTGGCTGCCGCTCCTTCTTTTGTATGATGAGAACCTGGGGAAAGTAACAGCTGTCTCTGGGAGGCTGCTCTTTCCTCCATCACCCCTGCATGGTGGTAATTCTGCACCCCCACTTCCTGCCCACAGCAGCAACCTTGGCTTTCCCAGACTCTAGCACAGGCAGGAGCAGAGTCTGCTGCCTTAAGCATCTTCCTTTATTACCTGGGCTGAGACAACATGCTCACTTTTCCTCACCACACCACAGATGTCTTGAAATGACTTAGACAGGTTGTTTTGCTTCATGCGATTGTAACACAATCAGAAGCTTTGGTATCCCCAGTTCTTCTCTCTCACCTCTCAGGGGGAGCAAAGAGGACACTCGTGTAGCAACTATGCTGTGGAAGGAGATAAACACAGGAATTTTTATTCTTTTTCCAAACTCATGGATTGCCCCAAAACATCATTGCACCTTGAATGTATGGGGAAGAGGGGAAAAAAACTGAGAGACAGTTTTCCTGCCATGTATTATTTTACGTAGTCTAAACAGAGGAAAACTGGAAGGAGGGGAAGGCAGTGCAGAGAATGATCTCTCTGAGGCAAAAGCAAAATGCAGAAGCTAGAGCTTTGCTTGGAGCCAGCTGGCCCCTTAGGTGGCCTGCTGTAGGATTGTCTCCAGAGGAAAAGCAGTCTGTTGCTCTTCTCCCCTTTTATTTGAGAAAAAGCAAGTGGCTGAATGTTGGATGGCACGGCAGGGGCCTCGCTTCCACTTTACAGATTAAAAAGTGGAAGCCTGAGTGAAAGATTAAAAGTAAAAGATTAAAGCCTGAGTGAGTCCAAGAAGAGAAGTGTAACTTCATCTCATGTTGGCTGAGAGGGTTTGATTGTCTGGGGGGCTGTCTTCCAGGGACTTTTCAGCAAACAATAAAATTATGAAACAGAGTTAAACTTATTGGTTCTTAATTGAGCAGATCTCCCCTGGAATGAGTGGGTTGTTTACTGCTTTGGAGCCTGCAGAATTTGATCCAGCATTTGCTTTTGGACTCAGTTTGAAGAAAAAACAGACAGAAAAGGAAAACAAACATGAATTTTAGAATAAATTTTGAGCTGAATTCTGCTCCCTAGTGTTTTATTGCTTCTAGTGGATTGAAAACAGACAAGGAAAATTTCCTCATGCAAGAAGGTCTCACTCAGCAT
Organism: Daphoenositta chrysoptera; assembly: GCA_013397915.1. Lineage (NCBI taxonomy): Eukaryota > Metazoa > Chordata > Aves > Passeriformes > Daphoenositta > Daphoenositta chrysoptera. The sequence goes on from VZRO01008252.1 coordinate 239,383, forward strand.
AGCCTCTGCCTACCCAACTCCTCTGTTCTGTCTCTGCAGAATCTCTTGCATAGGATAGGAAAGAAGAAGGTGAAACTGATGCATGGTGCGCTGGATACCAACAGAGCTTGACTACCAGGTGGGTCTTTCAGAGCCAATTCCACCTATCATCTGCTCTGAGACGGACAGATGATCTTGGGACACATGGAGATCATGATTTCCTAGTTTGGAAGAGGGATTGGATCTTTATAGCATTTAGGTATTACAATTTGTTGAGGATAAGAAAGAAATATCCAATGAATAGAACAGAATCGGAAAAACAAAATTTACATGATCAAGCTAACACTAAGTTTTGCGCAGAAAAGCTCTTCTTTGCACTGAAAATACAGATGAATGTGAGTCTGCCTGAAGCGGCTTGGTTTTGCTCTCATGACCATGAGAGTTAAAGTTCCCTGTTAACCCAAGCAATCTAGAAAGCGGGAAGCAGATAATGGAACATTTCTGTCACCACTAAGGAGGGCTCCCATTAAATTGCTTGTAGGTCTTTGAAAAGGTCAGTCAGAGCTTAAGTAACCCCCTGTTGTTTGACAACACAAGGGCTCAAACGCCGTGGTTCTGGAGAACTCTGCTCTTTGAAAGAGGGGGATGTTTAATTACCTTTTGAAAGCTGGCAGCAAGACAGGATGCAAGGATGTTTTCTTTCCTTTGTGTCAATTGAACAACTTGCTATTTTGGGACATGAGAGCAACTAACCTACTGCACTAGAGGAGACTGTCCCTTCCTCTGGCCTGCTGTTGGGAGAAAAGCAAAGGCAAGAGGATATTAGTGAAGGTGAGCCTGCTGCAGGAAGGAAGCCTTGACACAAGAATGTTTGTGGAAAAGGAGGCAGAAGATCCTGATGCCTTTCTTAAGGTTGTATCAATGTGTCAATTCTGTTTGCCGTTAAATATATACTTATTTATTGGCCTTGTTTTGCAGGAAGACATTGGTGCAGTTGCAGGAAATGAACTGCTGTCCCTTTAATAAAATTTGCTTTCATCATCAAAGGAACTGGCAAACTGTTTGCAGGAGTTTTAATTTTTAAAATTGCATTGCATCTGCTCCCTCCCAGGGGCAGTCTTTCACAGCGCTGCTTTTATGCTCTTCAACTATATATATATGTATATATATTTTTCCAATGGTTTGGATTTGTGGCATCTAAACAAGGTAAACAGAAACTGTGCCTCAGGGAGAAACATCCTCTTAAGTAACTGAAAATAAACGAGGATAGCATGCCTTGTGTAATATACAAATTCAGCTGTGCACATGGTGGGAACAGCATTAGACATGGTACCTGCCACTGTAAAGAGAACACAAACGTGTGTGTAACATATGCTTGTGGTAAACGTAAAAGAGATGTATAAGAGGAAAAGGGCATTTGGTTTGGGTATCTCCGGCTAAACCTGGCCAAGAGGCCACATATCCCTCATTTTAATTTCATATACAATACACAAAGTAAAAACAAGCACTTGCTGTATTAATTCTTCCTTCCATCAGCATTCACAGGGATTTGATGTTGCCTTGGTGGACGGGACTGGTTCACCAGTGCTCAGGGTTTATGGCTAAATACAAATTCCAAAGCAGATTTGTTTCACCCAGGACATGCCACCTGATCAGCAGGCTCACCAAGCTCGGGGAACAGGGAAGAGTTTGTGCCTACCAAGGGGCAGAAGGGCAAGTGCAGCCTTGTGCAGCCTCGGTGGTCTTAGGAAATGCAGGCCTGTCTGGGAACAAAAGTTGATGCTGTAGGTGTATGAGATCTTTATCCTTGGTGGGATATAAACAACACCAGTGTAGATGAGTCGCATCTAGGTTTGATGTAGGCATGGGTTTATCTCTTTGTAATGGGCAAAATATATGGTCTTCCTGAACTCTATTCTTCAGCTATGTACTGGTTTTGTCTGGGAAAGAGTTAAGTTTGTTCACAGTAGCTTGCATGTTATTTTCTTGGATTTGAGGAAAGGAGTTGAAAACACAGGGGTGTTTTAGTAGTCATTGCCGAGCTGTGCTTGCACAGCATCAAGGCTTTTCTGCTTTGTCTTCTGCCCCAACAATGAGGAAGCTGGGAGTAGACACAGCTGGACCGCTGACCCAAACTGGCCAAAGGGATATCCCAGTTCCACACAGCACCATGGCCAACAATAAAGTCTTGCTGGAAAGGAAGGAGGGGGGCACATTTTGAGCTATGGCATTTGCTTTTCCAAGGAATTGTTATGTGTGACGGAGCCCTGCTCATCTGGAGATGGCTGATGGGAAGTAGTGAATTAATTTCTTATTTTGACTTGCTTGTGGACACAGCTTTTGCTTTACCTAATAAACTGTTTTTATCTTAACCCATGAGGTTTTGCCATTTTACCCTTCCGATGCTCTTCCCCATTCCGCAGTGGCTGTTTTGGGCTGAGCTGCCTGCTGGGTTTAAACCACAAGAAGCTGGTAGACCACAATGGTCACTGGCCTTTGCTAACCTTCTGGAGATCTATTTACACAGGTTGCCCAGAGCTCTTGTGCCTTCAGTAGCCATTGTCTCTGGTGCTAATGGTTAGCTTTGCTGTGGCCAGGCAAAGCAAATGATTAAGGATTTAAGCAATATTAAGAAAGGTCAGCCATGCATCAGCTGTTCATCATCCTTCACTGTACTGTACACATGCAATGACCAGTCTCAGAAGCCCCAGGCATGATAGGTCTTGGCAGGCTGGACAAAGCCACACCTGAGCTTGCTCAGCTGGACTCCCAGGGCAGCCTGGAAACCCCTGCTCAAACAGCTGCTCATTAGGCTTGGAAGTGCTGGGTTTTCTTACTGAAAAAGAAAAGTTTCTTACAGAACTGCCGTTCTGCTGACGGTCATGTTGGCTGGTATGAAAGACTGGGTGGTTGGGCATATCCCTGAACTGGAAATATGGCATTTGCGATACTTGGGTGATTAGTTTTAATGGCACATATTAGGCAGAGTGATATTGGCTAAGACAGGTAAGCAGTGCTAATTACATGCTGAAGGAATGCTGCAATCCTAATAGGAGGAAGCAGGCATGTGCTATATCTCAGATCTGTTGTTGCTGCTCAGTGCTAGTGCAGATTGATCCTTTCTGGTACTGTGCAGCTTTGGCTTTACTCACCAGTGACAGTGCAGCTCTCTTCGTGTCCTCTGCAAATGTCACTGACAACAAAAAGAAAAATCTCAGCATCTGACTGTATATATTGGAACCCATATCAGGAGGTGGTGTAATTATGTAAGGGGAGTTGTCCTGTAGTATTTAAAACATTCTTTGTAACGCCTATTCTGGGTGTTACACACAAGTCTTCTATAAATCCTCACCCATTTTCCTCATCAGTTCAAGCCCAGCTGAACAGGAAGGTTTGCATCTTGATTGCCCTGTGAACAAGGATATAACTCTCGCCCCATCCTTGCTGGAAATTCTTGCATTATAATTTTTTTCTTACAAAGTAAATCTGTAAGAAAAGTATTTTTTGCTTTGCCATGCACACTAGCAATTTTGTGATGACCATGTTTGACAACTAATTGGCTTCTTACCAAGAGTGAAAACAATAGACACCTATTTTCAGCTGGGAAAGCCACACTCAGTATGTTCCCTGGCCAAGATAAAGCACTGAAGCAGCATGACACAAAGTGCTCCAAGCTCCCTCCATGGCATTCCTTTTTTAACAGATCTGCTGATGAACTTGCCTTTTTTTCTCCCATGTCTCCTCTCTTCTAGGGCATTGACTATTGACTGAAAGTATGTTTTCCTATAGTTAGGTTTGTCCTTTGCATTAAAATGAGTATTTAAGTGCATGTTGCTTCCTGAGAACAGACATGTAGCTGTGCGTGTTACTAAAGGAGGTGTGCTCACAGATTTGGTAAAAGGTTGGGAAGTCTTGACATGAAACAATGTTGTTAGCAAGACTGAAAATGAAACCTTAGAAAAATGTTTGACATGGCTGTAGTTATTGTTTCCTTGGTTCTAGTGTTGCTATGTTTAATATGTGAAAGCTGGTGAGAATAAATGAGATTGCTAGACAGATTACTGATACTTGAAATGCTAACTGCTCTAACTGACAGAGGAATGGTAACATATCTTTACATATGCCAGTGGCTAAAAGAGAACAGTCATTCAACCTCTGAACACTTGCAGAGATGTTTTCAAAATATACTTCTCAGACATGACTGAAGTTGGAAAAGATTTTACAAAATATCCATTTGTGGAACAAAAATGCATATGTTTATTCTAAGTTAGAATACTTTATAGTCTTCCATTTTACCTCTTCTTTGTAAATGCAGCAGTTTCTATTAAACTCAGTCCAGGCAGGATGTTTAAGTACAGTAGCAAAAAACAAAGTTAAAGTGGTTCCTACTCCAAAATGCCTTTTGCAATACCTATATGTTCTTGAAATTCAGTTTCTTTCCTCAGTAGAGCAGTCCTGATAGGTCATTTTTTTCCCCCTTTGCCCTCCCCGCTTGCTTTGATTTTGCCAACCATAACAGCACATGAAGCAGATACGTTTAAATCTTCAAGCTCACAATGTTCTAGGAGTATTCATAGCCATGAGTTTCTTGGTGCTATACCAGCACCTTTCTGAGGAAGGAGGCATAGCAGAAGAGAAAGAGTTCTGTGAGGAGCTGGCTGGATCATTCTGCTCCTGGCTCCCTGGCAGGTGGGGAGAGCATGCAGTGTCCCTGCATCCAGCTGTTTAGGATTGTTTATCTTGCGCTCCTGATGTTTTGTTTAGTCAGTGATGATGCATAAGATACAACTGGTTTTGACTTCCAGGTAGACAAAGTCCATGAAGCAACCAGGAGTCCCAAACATTTGTTGCTGGCAGAATGCTAAATAAACAGTAGCAACACTTACCTGTGTGGGTGGCGATTAATCACATCAATCAACCAGATCAGCTAGCAAAGCTTTTTTTTTTCCTTTTCTTTCCTTTTGTTCCTTGTCTCCTCCCATCTGCTTGTTTCCTGGTTGTTGCTCCTGCTGGCGGTAGAGCTGGGTTTTGTAAGCCCTGTGTCACCTCTTCTCTGACAGCCTGACCATTTCATGCTCTCAGCCCAGTTTAGCAGAGGACTCTCAGCCTATCTTTGAGCATGGATTTCTTCTCTTTCTGTATTTCTTAGAGAACTGAGCCCAAACTACTCCTTCTGGGCCTGTAAACTTATGTGTACTATATCCATTTGAACAACCTCCCTAGAAACCTTTGAACTCAATGTTTTAGCTAAATTTGATGGAGGAATAGAATTTCGAAGATAAGTTCCTAGGGCTTTTCTAAAACAAATGTGCAGAGGAAAAAGTAAGTTAGTCACAGGGAAAAGTACCATCACAACTTTTTTTTATTAGGCACCTGTAACAAACATGGAAGAAAGACTTTCTGAGACATGGGACCATGGGAAAACCATCCTTCAAAGCCTGGATAAGCACCAGTGGTAACTGCTTGAGACACACAAGCCTGCAGTTTTGTTTTCCAGGCTCTTTTTGGCTTTTTTTTTTTTTTTAATACAAATGTGATGGCAATTTTTTATCAAAGTTAAAAGCATTCTTTTTCTTAAAATTGGAGAAATATTTTCCTGGTCTTCCAGCTTTTCTTTTCTTTTCTTTTTCATACTAGGTTTAGGCAAAGATTTACCTATGAGGAATGTTAGAGATTGCAGGAACTGGTGCTTGCAGAAAAATGCAGAATCCAAACCAGTAAGTGGAGTGACTGTGGCAGCTGATAGACCCAATAGAGGAACTGGATATGTCTTTAAACACCAGATTCTAGTTTTCCTGGTGAAAATATTGAATAAAAAGTATCTTTATTTCTTGGTGGATTGTTACTATAAAATGCCTGAATAGTTTATGTGGAGGGAATAATTAAATATTAAAAAAATCTCAAGGCCAGGCCAGTGCCCAGTTTTCCTTTCCACATGTGCTGTTTCAGGTTCCTTCATTTTTTACCTCATAATGGGATCCTAGGGCTGTTTTTTGTCACAATATATATGCTGTCATTTTTCCTGGAGCTGAATTCAGCCCATTACTAAAATCAAGAATTTGGCTTTGCATGATGTGATGGGATCAAGCTTCCTATTCACTAACCTTTTTTCTAGCCCTGAATCCATTTGCATGTTGTACACCTAATGGAAGAGCAACCTAACAGGACTGGCATTTGGAGAAAAGAAAGTAAATAGTGTAAAAATATCCTGAAGTTGTGCTCTCTTATTCAAAGGAATGGCTGTGCCATGCCACATCAGTTTTCTTCTATAACTGAATCCTGTCTCCAAAGGTTTTAAATGTGGATGTCTAAGGAAACAGTGTATGGAGAGGGCAAGTAGCAGTGATGCACTTCCAGCCTCCTGTGATTTGTGGCTGTGAGATTTCTGAACCAGAGATTAGGTCTTTGTACAATTTATACAATGCTATGCAAAATTCCAGCCGTAAAGGAATATCCTATTTGCATATTAAAATATTAATTAATTATCCCTGTAATTCTCCTGTACTTGCCAGAGAAGAGCTGTTTTATCTCCCTGGTGGTGGTAATCAATTATCACATAATAGGCTAAGAAATACCAGAGCAAGAAAAAAACCATGCAGGAAATGTGCAGGTGGGAAATCTTTGCCACTGTCTGTAGCTGGGCAGATAACAGTTTATTTCCATGCAGATTACAAATTGAGAGCAGTATTAACTTGCATCTTTTGCATAAGCCTAGGCCAGTTTTGCAGTTGGCCTGATGTGTGGGTACTCAGAGAATGTAAAATCGTGGCATTATGTGGTATTTGTGTGAAGCTGAAGGGAGTGAAGAGCTTCCCTTGGTGGTTCAAGCTCATATTTAGGCTGGAAGGCTTGAGGTGCATGTTCCTACCCAAGGTGCAACCAAGGGAGGGTTTCAGGCTACCCTAATCTTCATGCAGTTGGTAATACACAGGTTGTCTTGAGGGGCAGCAGAAATTGTTTCTCAGTAGCTCACAGGGTTTTTTGAAACTTAATCCATTTAATTTCTTTAATGGTTTAGGCAGCAGCTGACACTGTGGAACACTGCAGGTTTGCAACACAGTATGCACTAGTTTTTAGTATATTAAATAGCTCATTTTAATTCTGTCCTAAAATGGAATCCTTTTGCATCTTTCATGTTCATTACATAAGAAACAACCATAAACCATGACCTTAATCCTTGACCCTAGTGGAAAGCATATTGAATAAATCTCTTTCTTCATAGTGGTCCTTGGCAATAACAGGTTTAATGTAGTGAATTTAGAGTTCAAGTTTATTCCTGTATGAGTTATAACAAAGGCTGGACGTTTCTCAAAGCCGTAAAACTCCACTACAAATAAAGAATTTCCTAGATTAGAATAGCTGATCCAAAGCAGAGGAACCTCTTTGTCTACTGTATAGATTTTAAAGTAGATCAAGTTAATGCTGCAGGGAGAAATAACATGGTCAAATGAAGATTAGTGAAATAATAAAGACTAAAAGTATGAGATTCCAGGTTTTCATTTCTTCAGTGCTTTGTTAAAGTGTCAGTGGTTTTTCCAGTGATTTTTAAAATTTCAGTAATTTATTGTTCCATATCAAATCTCTAGCTCCACTTAAACAGAAGTGGCTTAAGAATTCAGCATATTTTAGACTCAATTTCCTAACCAGAGTTTAAGTTAAAAAAACCCAAACCAACCAACCAACAACAAAACAAACCCACAAAAATGAAAAAATCTCCTAGAAGCCACTGTCTTAAGAATTATTTCAATCACACAAGGGTGCAGCAGCTGGTTTGAAAGAGTATTGCATCCATGTTTGGTAAAACACTTACCATCTTGGAATTTTTTGTCAGCAAAATTTCTAAATAGGCTTACATGACAATGCTTTAGCAGATTTTGTCCAACAGCTCTGCAGTCTCCTCCTTACTTTGAAATGGAAGGCTACCAGAAATTGACAGTGGTGAAGTTGGCCAGGTCAGCCTACCTACTACTGAGTCCTTGACTTGCAGTTTCTTTCAAATACTTTGGGCTGTCACCGCCCTTTGCTCTTCATATCTATGCACTTTCTAAGGTCATTTGTCAACTAAAGAATTTAGAATCTCATGTCTGGAACACAGCATGCTGGGCTGCTGTACTGCTGAAGTAGCTTTTTGCGTACCCTTTTTTTTCTCACCAGATTAGATGACGTTGCTTCCACTAAAAGGTTGATTCACTTCAGTGATTGACAGGAAGGTGAACAAGAGATTTGAAAGCTTCAGAACAGAAATCCCTTTAATAAATCAGGCGTGTTCTGCTCTTTACAAAATTAGCTCCTCCAGTTCTATCAGGGATTAACATTTTTTGCGACTCAGAAGATGGTGTACAAAACCAGAAATTCTTTGTGGTGCTATTAACAGCTAGCAGTGCCAAAGTAGATTATGCCATTATTTGCTTAGAAGAAAAACAACACTTGCAATCTGACATTAGTGAAGTATTTTTACTATGTTCAACTGTTGAAACACAAGATCAGAACTTAACTAAATAAGTGGTAAAATGGCTAGCATTTACATCTTCTACCAGTTAAGTACTGCTTGTGAATTCTTTAACAATTTTTTCTCCCTTAAATTCCAATAATTCAGTGGATTTCCATGACAGAGTTTTTTCCACTGATCTAGCAACATTATTTCTATAGGAATATAAATGTGTTTTACTTATGTTCACAGTGGAAGGCTAAGGGGGTGCAGCTTGGTCCGAATAACCAGAGAGAAATGTGCTGCTTTTTCACTCTCTCCTCTTTCTCACCTTGTCCTCCAGCACGTCCAGCAGAAGTTACACTCCTTACAGGATCTCCACTTCTTGCCAAGATGCAGGGCAGAAGTTTAATGCATAGCTAGAGTCCCTTTATGATAAATAATTTTTAAGAGATGAAACTCTGCCAACCACACAGCTGAGGAGGAAGGATGTTTTCAGTCTATCCATCTCTTTCTTTGCAGACTTGTGAAGAATCCTGAAGTCCATTCAGAGACCAAAGGGAGCGTGCCATTGCTGGAAAAATAGAGGAGGTTCAAAGACAAGAGGCTACATGGTGCTGTGATTCTGTATGAACATGAAGGTAAGCATCATCTTGGCATTACCCTTGAGTTTTTGTGTTCCCTGCTTGATCCTTTTGTTTTCTAGAACAGAGAAGGAGGAATATACCCTCAAGCAGTGGCATTCCCAGTAAAGCATATCTCCTTAAACTCCTTGACTCCTGGACACCATTTATTTATTTTCTGCTTAAAATGCCCACACTTCTCTTTCTAGTGCATATTTATATTTAGAGGGTGACATTTCATACATTTCATTTTGCCTTATATTTAATAATTTTGTCTCGAAATGGATGCAAGATCATTTGTATAGGAACACACCCGTTTCTGTTGTTTTGCTTTTTTTTTTCTTTTTTTCCACATAAACAAATCTGGGAATCATTTTCTCTGGAAAGGTTATTTTCAGAGTGTCCTTCCCAAGATATTTCAGGCCTTAATTTTGAAAATACCCTAGTGGACTTGCCTTGAGAATTTTTATTGCTCTCTCCCCCATGTGACAGTCACTCATGTGGACAAGTTTTCTGTGTTTATCCAAGTTCCATTGATCTTCAAGAAAGATGGAACAAGTAGTGGAGTAACAAGGAGTTAGTTTGTAATGTTTGCAGATGAGGAGTAAACGAGGAATTTCTGGCACCTGATGTTTGAGAAGGAATTGTGAGAATTCATTAAGTAACGAATTCTCTGATAGAAAGGTACTGTGGTTAGGTTTTGCTGTGGACACAAACTTCAAGCCTTCAAGTTTTATTATCTGCAACTGTTTTGATCTAATTGCTGAGAAAATACAGGGAAGATTTTCAATGAGACAAACCCAAGGAAATATATTACTGAAATGAGAACATCAAGATTTCCGTTTAGTCTGAAATGCCACCCAAAGATGCTTTTCCAAAGACTTTCTGGTTCTCTCTTGGAAACCTTACAAGCTTTTGTTTCCCCTTGGGACTTCTAGAATTTCCCTGTTTAGACTGGAGGGTCTCTGAAGCGGAGGCTGTTTTGATAAACTGTGTGTACAGCACCTTACACAATGGACCTCTGATCACAGCCTGCATCTCCACGTTATGGCAATGCAAATAAATATATGAACAACTGTCCCTTGAACAGGAAGGAAAATAAAAATCGGATTCCCCAGAGGGTTGACGCATATATGGTAACCAATCTCCTGGTTATTATTATGATGTTGTATTTGTTGAAATCCAAGATTTAGTAGATGTTCAGTTTTCTAAGCATGGCAGAAGTACTCTCCCATTTTGTCCTATATCCTTGTGCAGAAGTTTTTGCTTGTTTGCTTTTTATCCTGTTTTGCCTGACACTAGGGGTGACTTTGTTTTACTAACATTTTAGCCGTCACTTTGATGTGCAACAGGAAAGCTCAAGATTGGCTTCTTTGCCCATAGGGAAACAGATGAGATCAGAATATGCCAGTTTAAAAAACCTCAGTAGATTTGCTCTAGAATAAATAGTTCTTGTTCCTTAGCTAATTTCAAATTACATCTCTATTTTTAACAAAAACACTATGTTTTCTACACATGATAATTCATTTTTTTAAGGCTGGAGGCTGATTTCTATTTATTCCTGACACACGAGGTTCTTTGTTCCATGTAAATAAAAGAAATATTATAGTTTCCAAAGTCTCATTTACTTATGGTTTTTGTGCTTGCTTGTTTTCTAATGTCTTCTGTCATAGTGTTTGTTAGCAGAATTGTCACTCATGACAAGTACTTCTAAAAATGTGTGATTATAGACCAGGGAAGTGTAATATCAGATTGGGTGTGGGTAAAGAAGGGTTCCTTTCTTTTCAGCAAGCTCTGTGCAACTGCACCAGTGATTGTGACTAAGCTGATTTCAAACCAGCTTCCCTCTTTCCTAACAAGGAATTGGATTTGAGGGCATTCTGGAGAATCAATGAGAGGAATCAATGGAGGAGCAGACGAAGGCCATGCCAGTTCTATTGGTGTCTCCTGCCACAGCACTGGTGGTGACTGGGCAGAGAAGTGCTGGCAACTGTGCTTTGCCCTCAGTGTTTGGCCTTTGGAGCTGATGTTCCATCTCCTGCTCCGGGATTTTGCAGTCACAGGAAGGGCTCAAGTAAGGGTGTTTCTGTTACTTATTGAGTCTTCTGGTGGGTAAAGAAAGTCTGGATATCAGTCCAAATGTGCTAAACCACCAGGCTCTTTGGTGGTAGCTGCAAGCAACTGGATATTGCTGCACACCGTAAGAAAAAGATGTCTGTGTATCCTGCTATAAAAACTGAATGTGCAAAACAGAGTGTGGTGGCTCAGCCATATCCCCTGTGCACCCATCTGTGCTCGCTTGGACCTGCTTCCCTGTTTCTACTTGTTTGCACTAGAAATGGGGGGGAAAGTCTGTCCTTATTCCTCCCCCCGCTACACTGGGACTGCTCCAGGGGGCCTGGAGTTTCACAGGATAGATACCAATGGCTGGAGAAGGATCCTCCTCCGTGCCAGCTTTCCTCTTCCAAATATTTCCTCCTTGCCTCTCCATGTGAAATGAGCAGTTTGCAGGAGTACAGAAAATTCTAGGGGCTATAAGGACTCAGCAGGTGCTGAGCAGAGTTTTACAGAAATGCTTATTTAAAGTTGGAAACAAATTTTCTTTGACCTTTTTCATGCCCTGTTTGTGCTTGTTTGCCACTGGTGTTCATGTTGGTGCAATTTGGGGCTGGGGGGCATAGGAGTGGTCATAGAATAATAATTAAATTGGAGTATTTGCAGCAAAGCTTTTCATTAGCACCAGAGAACTGACTGACTATAGAGAGAACCTTAAGGCATCATGAAAGCAAAACAAAACTGTTATGTCCAGTCAGAACAACTCCAGTTGTGAATTTAGCTTTTAACAATCCTTACAAAGTGTTCAGTCATTATTAAGAAAATGATGTAATAATAATAATAATAATAATTTTGCTTGAATAAATATGAGAACTCTGGAGTAGGTGGCTGCCAACAGTAATATCTTCTCTTTCATATTGTTCTTTCATCAAATGTTATCATATTGTGTATTAGCTGGTTACCGAGACAATCTATGATTATGAACAAAAGAATTTCTTTATCCCATCATAGGAAAAAAAAGGAAGTTATCCATAATTCTCTTCACAGTTTACAGACTATATAATATGAGATGGTCGAAGCCCTCTAAGATAGTACCTTTCAATCTTCCTTGCCCCAAAGCATGTGCCAAACATTTAGATTTTTGTCGTGCTGGGAAACTACAGAACATACCCATGTAAGTTGCTCAGAAGAAGAAATACGTCAATTTTCTTTGAAAGTACATTGTATTTGCTGGCAAACTTTGTCTTGAACAAACATTGTGAAACTTTGGTTTGGGCAGCCATTCAAGAATATCCCAAAACCCTGTTCACTGAGAAAGATTCCTGTATTTGTGCAGCCATTTCTAGACCAATACAGTTTCTCTCAAGAATGAGGATATTTATGAAGGTAGCTTTAAAAAATTATATCTCAAAACTCTAACTGTTCTAATTCTAAAATCCAGAAAACAAATAAGCCAGCTGTTAAGGAGCATGCCTGGCAGGTACCAGCGAGTTAGATGGTAGCATGACTTTCACATGAACTTCCTGTAGATAATTCAGCCTTACAGCAAATCCTATAATTCTCTCCTCTTATCCATCTCAAATATTGCAATTATTGCAAATATGACTTGGGCATTTCATGACGCATTAATCATCTTTATCAGATATTTGGCTTCAGAAATTATTTTGTAATGCTGTTTACTTTGTTACTCAGAGATGAGTTATTACAGAACAGTAGTGTTGGCCATGGGAAAAGTCTGAAAGGAGGTGAAAGGCTTTATCCTTTGCATTAAGAAGCAATTGTAGAATGATTATGTGGCTAGGTGTGCACTTTCAAAGGCAGCTATGCCTATTCCTTGCCATCAGACTGTGAATAACGGTTCCATGGTTTGTTGCTACTTTTGACTTTCCACCAAAGTCAGCACACCTGCAAGGTGTGGGAAAAGTAGCACCCATCAGCCATCAGGGGAACTGAAAAAAATGGAATACAATTTATAAGCTGGACTCTTGCATCCTGTGGTGTGTTGTAGAGCTACTTATAAAAGATGCCGAATCCAAATCCTGGGCTTGACTGGAGGCAGATGCAGTACAAATCCCAACTGTTCAAATCCCAGCCAGGGTGTCTGCCCTGCTTGCAACTACAAGGTTGCTTAATTGAATTTAATGAAGTTGTCAATGTGCAACACAGTTGGCAGGTGGTTGCCAGAAGCATCTGATGAGCTCTTCTGAAATTCTGCTCCATAGGGCCGGCTTTCTGTAACCAGCAGTGGGTCAGCCTATCGTAGAACTTCTGTGTAGGAGGGTCTCACAAAACATTGTTTCCCAGGGGAAAACCGAGCTGCTCGTGAAACAAACTATTTAGCCAACTTGGAAGAGCTGTCCAGACTTCTCCCCAGATACCCAGATGTTAACTTGCAGTTCAGCATGTTACCTGGAGTTAATATCTCCTGCAACATGTGGGTGGAGTGTCCTCTGATTTTTGCTGTAATCGAGTAGATGGGCATATTGCAGCCCAGCTGTGTGTAACATTACTTTTTAGGTAGCACTTATGGCTGAGGTGTCCAGTACTGAATTGACCCCTAGGAGAGTGTGGTTTATCCTCCATAGCCACAGAGTGCTCCAGCAGTGCATGGAAGCCATGAACTAGACAGTGAAGCAGAATCAGCCTCTTCTTCAGCCTGCACTCCTTCCCTGCCCCTGCCCTGCTCTGGCTGAGTCTCTGAAAAATTAATTCCCCAGCAATTCCCCCTCAGATGAGACTGGTACTAAAACATGTTAAAAATAAAAGAAGCCATTGTTCCAATCTTCTGAAGATTAGTTATTAACCTATGTAATAGGTACAGGCTAGAAAACACAAGTGTTTTAAGGTTGACACGTGGTTAAACTGTGAATATGAAGTGGTGTGGTTTGGTTTTGCTTTTTTTTTTAAGATCTATTTTATCTAATCTTAGTTCAGAGTTTAGGAGCAGCCACAGGGAAATGAGAAGCATATGATCTGCAACTCTGAATATTTTGTCACCTTAAAATAGAGATGGCTGGTTTCTACAGAATTTTTTGGTTTCAGATTTAGGTGTCTTCAAACAAAGGAATTCTCATTTTCTCAGTTCCCTTCCTTTCTTGGTTTGTTATTAAAATAAAGTAAAATACATATAAACAGCTTTTTCACTGCTATAACAGTTCCGTATTGTTAAGAAAATGAGACCAACCTTGATGAATGGGCTTGGGAAGCTGACAGACAGGGAAAAGCAAAGGCTAGTTTTGCTTGTGGGATGTGAGCTGGCCCTGCAAATCTGAGACAAACTTGCACTGCTCTTCTTACAGTGAGGCTTGTAAAGCTTGGCTGATTCTTATAAAAAGTTTCTTGCTTGAGGTTCATGGAAGTTAAAGCATGAAGAGAAGGTTCTTTATTTTTAAAAAGTGTTATTTTATATTAAATCATGAAACATCTGCATGTCAAGAAGGCACCTTCGGAATGATGGAATGGGTTCTGGGCCTGGGGGAAATTCTCCTGTCTCTCATCTTTGGTACTGTCTTCTGGTACTTAAGCTTGGGAGTGTGTCTTTCAGGACAATTCCAATCAGATGGGAACTACTGGAGAATCACTATGATTTTAGTATATTGGTTGCATTAGTCTCACTTACAGACGACCATGACACTGAGTAAGCAGCCTGGGAATACTTTCCTGTAAGAAACAGCATAGTTCTATGTCTACGTGTGCCCAGTGCCTGCATTCAGGGATGGTGAAGTAATTTCTGACTCTGAGAAGAGATAAATGAATACCAAGCCCAGAGGGACAGAAGCATTCCAGAACTCGACTATGAGAGGGGTAGTTGCAGAAAAAGAATGAAAAAGAATGCCTACAAATAGGAGGGTTTCTAAAGGAAGACATGGTTGTGCAAGAAACCTGCATATTAGAGAAAAGCAGATCATGCAGAAAAACGTTCAAAGAAGCAGATATGGAAACAGGGCATATGGATTCTGCTGGCAAAATGGAAACAACAAAGTTTCCCTCTGCACTTATGTATATATTTAAATATGTGAGACTATGACAAAGTCTGTTACAGAAGATGATAGGGGTGGTGTTTGCTTGTTTATAGGAGGAGACTGAAAGGCTCGAAGAAAGCAGAGAGAAAAGAAGTGGGTGTGCTGGTGCTTCTCATTATTAGATAAATGGAGTTTTTCATTCTCTTTCTTGCTGCTTCTCCATTTCCAAATCATGTTGCATTTCTAGATTGTCTTCCATACTTTGGTTTCTTCTTGCCACATGTCTCACTAGCCTATCAAATATTTGTATGAACTCTCAGCGCATTATTGCTGAAATTTCAATCCCCTGAGAAACTTGTGCCAGTAATGATCACAAGCCAATTATCAAAACCAGAACCTTGCAAGACAGGTAATCATTCCAGGGACAACCTAAAAAAAAAAATAATCCTGGTTTAAATTAATAATCCCTGCCCTACGGTATACAGCCAAGAAAGGGTTTTGCACTTGTAGATTTCATTGGTAGTGTGGTACCTTAACAGAATTTAGGATCCTATTTACCTTTATCACAAGGTTCATCACTTTGTGACAATTAATGTTGTAATCATATGCTAAGGTTTTATGCCTTATTTCATCAGCAAAATTGGGAATTAATGATAAATAAATATTTCCAAAAAATATTTTTTCTTTTGAAATTTTCCAGTTGGAAGGTTGAAATTGGATATGTAAAATGGAAAAAACATATGTTGTTATTACAAAAGTGGACATCAATTTAAGCCAGTTTTGGTGAGGTTTTTTGTTCAATATTTAAGCTGGAAACTTCTACAATTTCCATCTGGCTTCCTTCAACAGTTAGGTGTTGTAGTAATCAAGTATCGTGACAGCTGAAATTCTATGAAAATCCAATCCATTCCCAACTGGAAGAATAATATCAGGTATTTCATAGAGCTTGAAAGGGTGATGCTTCCTTACAACAGCAGGATGTAAGGGAGAGAACCAGAAGAGGAAAAACAAAGGAAATTTCTTCCTTCTCTTTGATGGAAAGTTCCACATGTTAGTCTCTAGAAGAAGCAGAGCACAGGTAAACTTGCCAGATTCTTATGTCATCTTGGAACATTTCTTGTTCCCATTCTCTGCTTTCAGAATTTGAAATTGTTCAGACCTACTATTCTCAAATGAACAGAAACATTATTTTAATGTGTGTTTGTTATAAACCAAGATTTTTCTTTTTGTTTTTGCTGTTTCTTGCTTTTTGGATTCATTGTTCCTCAGTGATCTGATCCTCCTTGCTCAGAAGTGTTTGGTGTTGGGGCACTCAAGTGGTTATAGAGATGCAGCACTTGCCAGGAAGAGTCAGGTATTGCCCAAAGGTGGTAGCAGTGATTCAGAAAGTGTCTCTCCCTTGTGAGTCAGGATTCAAAAAGTAATTTTTTTGTTGTCTCTTTGGATGAAAAAGAAGTTCCAGCATTTAAATGCAGCTAGATACAGCTAACATCATAGTGGCCTTGACGTGCAAGTGACTTATCTCTGTTTCAAAGGACTCCAGACATTTGCATGGTGTGGAGATGAAATAGGCATTACAGCACTAACAGTGGGGTTAACATAGATGATTACCACAAAAAGGCACATGAAAGTTACTGCTTCTCTTCCCCCTTCCTCCAGCCTCCTCCTACATTACAAACAGCACATGAAGGTCACCTACAGAACACTGTGGCTGGGTTTGGGTTGGGTTGATTTTTTTATTTATTTGTTTTTCTGGATAGAAAAAGTAAAAAAGGAAGGAACATTTTTGTCCATCGAGGGCAAAGGAGTTGAAATTCTTGCTTTCTGCCTGTTGCTGCTTTTGGTTTTCAAATCCCACTGGCAAAATTCTGAGGTCTGGCTTCTACTTCTAAGCTCATGGTGAGCCCAAGTGTCCTTTCCAATATATTCTGCTTAGTAAAAGCTAAATGTCAAAGAACAAAGCTGTAGTGGAACTAGTTGGTTCCTATTAATGATTTTTTTTTTTTTAGTGTTGAGTGGCTGTTGCTAGCCACCATTAGTTTTTTGCTCAATGTTTCTGATCATTTGTTAAGATCCACTTTGGTAGGTAACTTGACTTGTCTTACCCTGATTGCAGGTTTATTATGACTGGTGGTTATGGAATCAGTTGCCCAACAGAACTTCAAATGTGTAGTCACAGCTGGCATTTAAAAACAGATTGAATAAATTAAATTGCCTTCTCCAGCTATTATGTGAATTCTGTCCTTAATTACTGAAATATTGTTATAAAACTATTTGCCAAAACTAAAGGAAGATCTTGCCCTCCAGAATAGTTTTACTAAGAAGTAGCCACACAGAGAGACAGATACAGAAGGAAGGCTGATGGAGTGGACTGGAGTACGGATATTTTGCCAGCCCTTGTTACCACCACATTGCTCAGTCCACATACACATGAATACAGGACAGCTTAATATTGTTCTGTATTGGCCAGAACTAGCAAGACCAGTATGAATGTGGCCAGAATGTTTGGCACATTCATTCTCTCCCTTGTTCATTATGGAGTTGTGACTGACAAAACCAGGAGAATTTCCACTGAAGCCTACATGATAAAAGATGAAGATGTGCTTGCCTCTGTGGAGTGGTCCTGAGCATGTGCAAATTTTTCAGTCCTATTGACTGCTTGGTCATCATACCTAATCCTCTGCAAAAACACCACTTCACTCTTTCCTTGAGATGTTGACATTTGTTGGCTCTCTAAAAGTGGGTGCATAGAGTGGAGACGAGAACTCTTCTAGGCAAAGCATTGTTAGCTGTGCAGTGGTTTCCCTGGCCTGCAATCCTTTCTTTTCCTGTAGGACATCTGTGAGCAGGTTGTGTCCTACTGTCAAAATGCAGCTGCTCCCCTGAGTAGCAAAGGCCCCCTCGCTTGTCTGCAGCAGCCATCATCCCTGCTGCAGAGGGGAGGGGGGCACAGCTGTGAGCTGGACCTGCATCACGTCCTTTGGAACATTTATGTTGTTCTGGGCTGCTAAAGAGCCAGCTGCAGTAAGTTTTTCTAGCACATCTGCCTGGTTTGTACATTTATGCCTTCCTTTTAGCTTAAAACCTGTTTTCAGACCTGTAGGCCTTCCAACACCCAGTCTCAAGGGCAGGATTTCTTAACTCTCAGCCTTTGCAAGATACAGCAAAGTCAACCAAGTACGCATTACATCCGTGGTGGATATGGCATGCACAAGGTGAATACAAAACCAACACTGACCAAGGCTATATATAATCTTTTCTATTGTGTGATCTTTGCAATAGTTTGTATCAAATACAGATGGAGAGTGGTTTCCTACTCCTGCTGTTAAAGGGAAAGAAATCAGTTTATATGGTAGAGTCAGCATGAAGCATGCTGGAAAAGGGAAGGTCCTCATCTGATTTCCATTTCTGTGATTCCCTGTTCTGTACTAACAAAAGGCAGCATAAGCATGATGCCCAAAACTTAAATTATTTGGTTCTAGTAAAACAGCACAAGAAACAGCAGCCAGCACAGGGTTAGCTAAAAATTATGGAAGATGTGAAGAATGGGAGAAGCTTGTTGTAACACTGCTAAAGGAGCTTCTTCAAATGGAGAAAAAAATACCCAGCACTGTTCAGAAAAGGCTGCAAATAGTTCATAGAAAGAAATAAAACACCAAGAATTGTAGATTAATAACTCCTGTTTCAATCAAGTGTATTAGTCTGGCTCACTGCCTTTAAGGGTCACCATTTCTTTCAGGATCCATAATTTTAGGTATCCATAATGCAGAAGCTTCTGTGTTTGTATTGATGGGGATGCATGTGAGATGCTCCTCTCTAGGAGCTGAAGATAAAAACAGATTAAAGTTACCAACTATGAGTGGCAGAAGCAGTTCAGGGCTGGGGTTTTTTTGGCTCCTGAAGAAGATTACTATTCCATCACTCAATTCTGGTAAAGATAAAATATCCCAATCCAGACTGGCCCCAGCCTTCTTCTGCTATGTGTTCCTTAACATGATAAAAACCCCTCCACTGCAGTTTAACCTAAACTCCTGGATCAAAGACACTTTTGCAAGCTGCTGTTTCATTGTATTCAGTGATGCTTTGTGTCTGCCCAGGAAAGCTTTTGCATTTCTAGCTTCAATCCATCAGGCCACTAAATTTATTAAGAGACATAGTCCCAAACTGTCACAGATAATTGGAAAGCATTCAAAAGCAATGGTCAGTGTCTAATTTTAGTGAATTTCTGACCTGGAGCTTTTGCTGAGGACATCACTTTATAGTCAGTTGTCATGAGATGAAGCATCTATCTAGTTCATGTAATTTAATGGCTTTGACCATACAATCTAACCCTTTCTGCTTTTCATCAGAAAACAGTCCTAAATAGACACAAAACAATATAACTAATTAATACTCAAACGATGTTGAGTTCTCAGTCTTTGGAACAGTATCCTGCTAGTGAAGCTTTAGGTACTGCCCAACCACAATTTCAAGAAATCTTGCTACTCTAGGGTTTGTAAATAACCAGAATCATTAATTTTTTTAAAGAAAAAAAAATCATGGTAAAGGAAATGGAAAGAAAAAAACAAACAAAAAGAAAGGGTCTATCTAGGAATTCAGGTCAGAGAACAATGCACATTAGGCCAAAGACTAGGAAGGAGCAAGAGGCTGAAAGGAATTAAAGGATATAAGAGAAAGGACTGCAAAAAAAAATCTGGCATGGAAAAATAATGAGAAGGCCATGGACATCCAGAAGTTCTATTGTAGTTCAGACTTTTGAAAACACATTTCTGGTGCTGACCATCAGGTAGATTTTTTGACACATCAGTTTTCTGAGAAAAGTGTTTTATTCTATGTGCATTCCTACTAGCAAATGTTTCTGGCATGCTTTGCTTACCTTTCCTTTGCACTTTGGTTGGAATTGTTAGCTACCTCTCTGCCACTGAGAGCAAGTTCAGTACATCAGTAATAAAGTCTAACATGCTCCCATATAGAGGAAGGGTTAAATAGTTTAATCCACAGCTTCTTCTGTCTGTTACTCTGAATAGTTTTACCCTAACAAATATCTAAATCTTCTTTTCATATCAACAGTAGTCAAGAAACAGTAACCCTGGTAACTTCTTCTGGCTCAATATTTTTTTTCTAGTTTAAAAAAGTTCTCAGCATGTTGAAACATAGAAGAAGTGACTGTACAGCAGAGCCCAAGGCTAACCTTTGTAGGCAAGTGTTAGCTTAGTCATGGAGAGACAGATTAGGAGAGAAAAAAATTGTAATTGGATGTGTTTTATTCAGTAATTTCACTTTGTTTTTAGAAGAAAGTTTCAGGCAAAAAGATAATGACAGCAATTTATTCAATTTATCCAATGAAATATTTCAGATTGTATTAATAGTCTGAAGTGACGTTTACATGTGTAGTTTTAGGTATAGTTTCCTATGGAGACAAAATCATTTGGTCAAGATTACACATCAGGAGTTACTCTCCACCTAGATGCAGTCTACTGAGATGAGCATTGCAAAAGCACAGGACTTGCATAATTGATGACGTGGGCTGGAATTTCTTCAAGAAACTGCCTTTTCCTTGGGATCACAAACTGGGACAGCCTCTTCTCTGGGGGACAGACAAGTTCTTGTTTGTCAGAACTAGTGTAACTTTTGTGAAATCTTCAGATTTGATTTCTTACTCAAAGAATGTTTTGGGAAATTTCTGATCTTGTTAAAATGACTCCTTAGAATATTTTCAGGAAAAAATGTAATTGTGAATTTGAATTGATCTCCCTTCTACCCAAACCAACAACAAAACAAGAAAATGAAACTGAAATGAGGAAATACAAATATTTTGAACTGGGGGTGATTATGTTTTGCACTTCTCCCCTCCCCCCTCCTTCCCTCTGGCTTACTAATTCAGAAACTTGTTGAAGTTTCTTGTTCCTCACACTGTGAAAGAGGATACCTTTTCTTGAGTTTCATGATCTTTTAGGAAAAAGAAGATGTTTTCTGTACTCTAGCAGTCAGGGCATGAAACTTGTTTTCCATATGTAGCAATGCAATCTATGTAAAGTATGCGTGTCTTTCACAATGTAGCCCATTCTGGCGTGTGGCCAATGTGTAGATACCTATCAGAGATTAGCTTGGGAAGAAATAGATGAGGAAATTTTATGCACACTCACATCTTCTCTTAGTTTATATGGGCTTTTTTTCCTGTTGTATTAAGCTATGCTTACTGGAGGCGTAGTTGTTCCATCAATGGTTGGAAAGGAATAGTCCTGTTCCCATCAAGGGTTGCACTGCACCAACCTGTACAGCTTTTCTAGGACTTTACAAACTGTTGGAGCTGTCTGTGTTTAGGTGAACCCCATGAAGTGCCTACATTTGCATAGGCAAATACCCATGGCAGTGGTACTTGCACAACAGCTCACAGCTGTATGCACAGGCAACCTGCCTGGCAGCTCCAGGGATCTCTTTGCTCATGCAGCAGCCACTTACTTATGCAGAGAATCCTGAACACTGAAGCTCAGTGTCAGAGCTGGTCCATAAAAGTCCATGGAAATGCACGTGAGCCCCAAAAAGCCATTTTCAGGGAGCCAGATTGGAAGACCTATGGAGTACCCCTGGAGCGTGGTGCCCTGTTGGATTGCTGCAGCAGCTCTTTGGAACCTGTACTGAGATAATTTCTTACAACATCCAGTTGAAAATCCAGGATGCTTCTGATTAACTTTGATGTCTGGAGCAACACACTTTCATGTATTTTATTTCAAGCTGGAATTGCAAATCCAAATTACTGTGACAGCAGTAAATGATTTTGGAGCAGATTGACCAGAAAGTTCGTGTTCATACTGCAGCAGTGGAACACACGGTCATTCATGCTGGCAGCTCACTGCCATTCTGCATGTGTAAATATAAAGAGAGGCAAAGGGAGTGCTTCTCAGCATTCTACCTTTATGTCCAGAGACACCCAGATATGCATCCTTTCACACCTCCAGTGCCTTCAACTTGTTTCTTTGGGGTGGAAATCATAGAATCATAGAATGGTTTGGGTTGGAAAGGACCTTGAAAATCATCTAGTTCCAGCCCCCATGCTATGAGCAGGGACACCTTTCACTGGACTAGGTTGCTAAAATCCCCATCTAACCTGGCCTTGAACACTGCCAGGGATGGGGCATCCACAACTCCTCTGGGCAAGATGTTCCAGTGCCTCACTGCCCTCAACAATAATTTCTTCCTAAAATCTAATCTAAACCTACCCCATTCCAGTTTACAGCCATTACCCCTTGAAAAAATCTAGGTGCACAGGCCAGAAGAAAGCAGCAAATGATGGGATGCTCCAAGGAAATCTCTTGCATCCCAGTGTAGGTGCAGACTCAACTAAATCTTACAGCAGAAATACTTGTCACCTGTCAAGTGGAGGTTCTTCTGCTTTGGACCACTAAATATTATTCTCAATAATATTATTCCAGTTACCCAGGCTCTTGCAGCCTCTCCAATTTCCTTTGTGTTATTGAGTTCTCTCAATATTCCCTTTCAGCACTGGATACTCCTATATCTCCTATATCTCCTTACATGCGTTATAATTCTGCTAATCCACAACTTCTCTAGTCTAAAAGAAGCAACTTCCTATATACCACTAAATCAGATGTCTTACAGGACTTGGCATAAATCTGCCGCATTTCAAAGAAAATCAGTTCTGAGAGAAAGATTAAAAGTCGTGGCCCCATTTTAATCAACCCAAGCTGTATTTTATGCTAGTTTCTATCTGCTTCCATGTGTTTGCACACAACAGCAGTCAGACTTACAGGTCTATAGGGGCCACCAAATTCCACCTTTCACTTTTATTTTTTTGCTGTTCTCATCTCATACGGTTTTATTTTGTTTCCAACATAGACACAGAGTATGACAGAGGTATTTAAAAGAGAGAAAATCAGTAAAAGCCCAAATCCTGCAGGAGTTCTTTATGTGAACTTCGAAGTTATTCAGGAGGAGTTTGTTGTAGAAACCCTTTACAGGATCAGGTTTGACATAAATAGTCTATCAAGCTAGGAATTGCACCAACGTGTTCCTCAGTGCAATAGTAATTCTCTACACAATGACAGCAAGAGTTTGTCTGTCCAAGTTTATTCTAAAAACATACGGTGTGGGGGGACCTAAAAGTTGGGGAACGTTTTTAGCTCTGATCTTGGTGTCTCTAGGTTGCACACTGTGTCAGCAAATTGGAAATAATGTATGTTTAATAGCTTACTATGTCAACATTATTAGAGAGTATCAAAAAAAGTTTAAAAAAAAGTTAAGCAGGAATTACCATAATTAATTATCATCACTCAAGAGACTTATGTGGGACTTACTTGGTACAGAAGTGTGTGTGAGAATGTTAATAACAAAAACTTGTGGGCATCGTGGTGACCCAGGCGGCAGACACGGCAGGTGCTAGGGTGATAGTCCAGACCCTGTGGTCACAGCCCTGGCCCTGGTCATGGGAATATACACACTTCTGACTTGAAGAAAAGTGCATGAGGATTTCTATGTAACTTCAGTTCATTGCAGTTGTTGATGCTGCAGCTCAAATCAGCATTTATTTGACTAAAGGATGTTTAAGATGATGAAATGAGCTCTAATTATAACGTGCTGAAAGAGCTGCTGAAAAATTGTCTGCTTTCTGCTTTTAATTTAGCTGGAGGCATTGGAAAAGAAATCCAGGGGGTGGAAAAAATTTCTTAAGTCACAGTGAAGGTTTCACATGTGTTCTTCAGGAAACTTCCATGTCTTTCTTCGCGTCTCAGGCCCTGTCCTAGTACAGCACAGCAATGTGCATTTGACCTCAGCAATATGATAAATCTCAGTGAGATCAGAGGAGCACTTGAAAGTAAGCACACATCATATGAATTTTGATCAAATTTGTAGCTAGGCAGGTCCAAGTATTAGACTTTGGATTCAGTCATTTTAAATTGTGTGTCAGGCAAACCCATAGAAGGTTGGATTCTTTTAACTTCTCCCTGTTTGTCCACAAGGCAGCAGTTCCCAGGTAAATGCTATACTCAGGTTCCTTTTGCCCATACTATTTTGTGTCTGTTCTGGGCAGTACTATTTCAGTATGCACACCATAAAACTGTACTGGATTTTTTTCTCTGAGCCACAGCACATCACTGTTGCCCTCTATCACTTCAAGCTCGCTTCTGCTGTTGGTGCTTGCCATTTTTCTTTTGGACTTCAGTATCTTCCAGTGCTCTCACTCTCTTGTTCAGTGAGTCTTCTCTATTTCATGTTCTTTCCAGGCTAGTACCAACAGTACATGTAATAGACAGATTATTTCCTCTGCTAGGTCATAAATTGCATTCACTCTCTTAGGATCCAGTCCGGCAGTGTCCTCAGCAGCGTTCAGGAGGGCAGGCAAGAGCATGCTGTGAGGAAAAAAAGTCACATTGGTTTGTGCCAATTGGACTTGCCATCTGGGTCCCTTACCATCTGGTCCATCAGGAATGGCCTTGAATGGTCAGCCATCACAGAGCTTGAGAGTTGGGAGCAGGGTGCCAACTCTTCACTCTTGCCACCCAGAAGACAATTTTCCCCTTCAGTGCAGAACTCAAGGTGCCCTGGTAGTGCTGAGCATGGCAGTCACTCCCCAGGAAGTTGCTCCTGAGCTGCTTTCTCCACGGCTCAGCACGGAGCCTCTGAGAGCAGAGCCAAAACACTCCCCCAGGAAGCTCTGAAGCTGTGCTGGCACAGGAGGTATTGTGGAGGGAGGACTGGGGAGAAAGCGGTTTGCTGAGCCAGGGGGTAGGAAGAGAGAAGGGGTTGGAGATGCAGGCCAATCCAGAAAAATGTGGGTACTTTCCACCAGAGAACTGGCATCTCACCAAAGGATCCTTGGGTCTGCTTGGAGAGGATATTACCCTTTCCATTCTTGCTGCAGGGTTCTTTGGCTCCTAGGTCTTTTTACTGGCAAAGTAATATTCATGAGAACTGATCTGGGAGGTAAAAAAAAATACCCCTTCAGTTGGGTGCGTGACCCATGGTGAAGTTTAATCAGCTTTGTAAGGTATCTTTTGTATCCTACTGTTTCAAATAAATAAAGCTTCAGATAAAAATTAGGCATTTAAAGAGACCTTCTGGGTAGGTTTAGTAGTTTTTCTCTTCAATAGTCTTTCTATTTATAGCTTTTTGTGAGAAATGGCCACTGTTTTGCCAAGCATTCAGTAGAGCTTTTAAATATGCATACTGGCATTTTATGTAGCTTTTTGGTTAACGATTAGCAGGCATTTCTGACATTTTTGAAGGGGTGGATGCTGACTTACTGCAACTGGACTTGGTGTCTGTGAGTGTGTGTTGTGAGATCCCATTTTACTTGCTTTTCTTTAGGAGAGTGGGATGGAAACCAAACCAAATAAAACAATACTGAGAACATTTTGAGCAAGCTTGGATCCAGAGACAGAATGTGATATTTGGGTTGTCAGTCTAAACATGGGCCAACTGATCTTTTTCTAAATTTTGTTGAGTTCTTTTTACATAAAAAATACATCAAATACAACTATTCATGTTATATAAAAAATTAATTGGAATACATTACCTATTTTAAGCATAGAGACACATGCCATTCAAGAAAATAAGCCCATAAAATTCGTATTTGCATCTGCCCTAGACATCTGAATGATACTTTCTGCTCTGTGTGATCCCTGGAGCTGCTGTGCCCTGCACCTCTCCTCCTCAGGTTGTGTGACTGTAGTGAGCTCTTTTTGTTTGCCAAGACTGCAAAAGCTGATTAGAGAGGGAAGTGTCTGCCCTGCAAGGGCACCAACAGGGATCT
Organism: Daphoenositta chrysoptera; assembly: GCA_013397915.1. Lineage (NCBI taxonomy): Eukaryota > Metazoa > Chordata > Aves > Passeriformes > Daphoenositta > Daphoenositta chrysoptera. Next base: position 265,201 of record VZRO01008252.1, read on the forward strand.
GGTCCTTATGGTTCTGTGCAAGCCAGTATGTAACTCTGGCCATTTTGTAGCAAAATATATTTTGCCTGTAAGTTTGGTAGTATACCTTGCATTTATGGTCACTTAGAGTCTCTAACTTTACTTAGGGGTATATTCTGTTGAGTTCTCATGTTATTTTATTCCTGTGTATTTGCAGTAACTGTTAACCACCGCCATTAATACTGTCTGAAAATAATTTGCAGGTTTGCCAGTTAGGTGCTGAACTTCAACCACTTTTGTGGTCTGAGTATGAAGTATATCATTATAAGAAGCTTTCTTGAAATGTCTTTTCTGAAAATTTCAGACCATGTTTAATCTTGCTCACAGGTCCAACACTGTAATTTCAAGTTCAGCTTGCAGTTTACAACTCTGCAATCCTTTTTTTGAAGAGCTGCTAACCAATTATTCTCCATCCTATGAGTGAAGAGTTGCATATTTGTGCCAAAACCATAATACTTTGTTCTTCTCTCTACTAAATAAAATGCTGGTTTTGCAGAGCATTTCTCCAATTTTCCTACTGGCGTGCATATTAATAATAATAAAGTTGTGCCCCTAAATCAGCCTTAACCAAGTAATTTAAAGAAGGTCATGGTTGTTTAAAATGTAGTCACAGGAGTCCAAAGAAGTGAATAGATGCAGATGGTAAAGAGGAGAGCTGTAATACAATAATAGCTAAAATCATGTTAGTTCAAGCTGTGAAAACATTAATCCCCAGAATAATTAATCCTCAGAATAATTAATCCTCAGAATAATGTTTGTACAATTGCTGTACAGTTCCACAAGCAAGTATAAAAAAGTGTATTATTATGCCAATAAAGACAATAATAAGTCCTCTTTTGCTAATGATCTGAATACCCAGAATTAAATAATTTTGCAAATTAAGTGGTTTCTCAAAATGACCAGCATGTATAATTATATTTTTATAGAGGCACATACACATATACACTTTCTTTAAGAGTTATGGACCTTTATTCCCAGTAAACCTTTAATTAGGTTTGTTCCATTATTTCTATTCTTCACTGTATACATGTGTGATACATACAATCAGGGGTTGGAAAAGAATTAGAAGTCCCACTGGGTCCAATATTCATGTAATTTCTCATTACAGGAAGTGACAGTGTATGTGTTACAAGTGCTGATGTGATCACCTGAGTGACTACTATAAATCAGCTTAATTCCGCTTTTCTAAAAAACCTGCATCAAATCTGGGTGTTTATCATATGTGTGCCAGTTAAAATCAGGCACAGGCTCAAGGAAGCTTTGCACATTTTCTTTGTGTGTATTTTCATCTACAGTAGGCCAGCTATAAAAAAAAAAATACAGTGCACAGAGAATACAAACACTGATGAGGAATATTAGACCAACTTGGCATGCTAATGTAATCCTTGCGGAAATTCCTCCCTTTCCTCTCCCCTCTTAATTTTTCAAGTACATCTTCTCATAATCTACCCTGATTACTTGACTGCTGAGATACTATTAATTTCTTTTCTTTCCACAAGATTACAAGATTTTAAGGGTAGATACAGATAATATTTTTCCACATGCATAGAACAACCCATAAAACCACACAATGTGATTTCTGCATCAAGACCAGCGTGACTGTTTGAACTGTACCATCTTTTCAGAAAGTAAGTCAGCCTCAAATTCAGTCTGCAAGTGATGGCAAGTCTACTGCATGTATGTGCAAGCTGACCCAGAGGTTAGATTCTGATAAGAATTTCTTCATCCTCAGTTTCAAAATGTAAACTGCCATTGTGCTTTAATTTTCTACAGCCTCTAATGCTAAAAAGATGTTTGCTACTTGAAATTTTTTAAGCTTTCTTTAAGAGCTTGCTTCATCAATTTTAGCATTGCCAAGCCATTTCCACACTTGTAACTCCTCAGAATAATATTGTTAGTACATGTGTGTAAAATCCATTCGTTTGCTTCATTCAAAAGGAAAGAAAAAAATAATTGAACTACTGAGTGATCTTTCCTGCCCCATGCAGCCCAGTGTCAATGGTCAGTCACAGTTCTGGCACCAAATTTTACTTTCTTCTCAAGTAGAATCCCCTTAAAAGTAGTTATTACTTAATTTTGAAGCTCTGAATGTAAACTCCCTGTCAGAGAACATCTTCTAACTGCATCTGGGGTGAGCTCAAGTTATGCTCTACATTCTGATCCTTACTTACAAGCCACATCTTTATCAGAAGATACATTAGTGTATTGCAAGATCACTGCACAATTCACCTATGTTCACCTATAAGTCAAAAGAGAGGCCATTAAAGCAGAAAGTTTTATTAATTAGTGATTAGATTAGTAAATGAACTGAGTAGGAAGAATTCTTTAATTCTTCATGGAACTTTTCTTTTAAAATAAGGGACGGTTTCCTTACAGCAAAACCATAAGAAAAAGAAAAATCAAAATAAATATGTGTTAATTATACTCCTAGACCTGCTTACATGTCAAAACTATTTTTTCAGTATTGCTTCATTGTTGAGGGTTAGTGTACTTCACCAGCAAGTGGCAGAACATGTCCTAAGCAGGGATTTTCCATTGCATGCCACAATTACAGACAATTGACATTTGCTTATAATAACCAGCAAACTTTCATGAAATAAATGACACCTGAGTAAGCTTCATAACCATTTGCCTCGCCCTACCCTGGAATGCATCTGTGCTGCGTGAAGGCTAGGAACAGTTCTGGTGATTGCCAGCAGAATTACTTGAAGCCAGGGGAGCACAGACGTTTCCTGAGATAGGGTGCACTGGATAGCCTGCACACCTCTTGTAGTAGATTCTAGAACTATTTACATGTGTGTAGTTCTGAGAACACTCCCAGGAGCAAAGTGGTAGTCTGTGCTGGGGATTATACACTTGCATCCTAAAGTTTCTGTTTCCGGAGCTTGATTCAACCATGTCTTGCATTTTTACCAGCTTTCCATTTATGTCATTGAACACGAAGTGGAGGTGACGCTGCCAAATCAGAGTAGTTTTGGAGAGAAGTACGGGAATTGTGCCACTCCTTTTCGGTGCCTGTGGTTTGAGCAGCAGCAGGCAAAGCTGCCGGCCTGTGTGAACTCGTCACTTTGTTATGTAACACCCTCCTGTAACTTTGCTTGCTTCGTGACCACGTCCAGCTAAACTGCTGAGAGCCCACAAACCGTGTGCCAAGAGCGCGTGGGCTGCAGGTGTCTCTGGCTGTGAGCAGAGATGTGTGAAACTGCAGCGCAGGGAAGATCCATAAGGGTACACCTTTCAGCGAGCATGGTGGAACTCTGTTCCCACAGACTGAGAGTTTCTGCTTGAAAGGCCCGTCAGCAAACACACTTCTGTCACCTACATGGTGAGTAATGTGGAAGAAAAGTTTTCTTTGTTCAAAGAGCAAAAAGTAATGACTGAGAAAACTGATGTTAACCATCTTGACACTAGGAATGAGATCTGCTACTGTCACGCTTATATATTGAGACTTGTCACCTACATCATCCCCTCAGTAGCCTCAAAACTACTCTACCTCTCCATCCCTCCTTCACCTGCTTACCTTCTGGATCCTACTTCAGACTCAGGAGTACATCTGGAGTTGAGAAACCATCCTTCAACCCTTGCTTTTCTTCCATTCTGAGGGGGAGGAACAAACCCTGGCAACTGCAGTGTTCCACTTGCATGTTGGGATCACAGAGGAAGCATGAGCAGTGTCTGTAAGATGTTTCAGATACTTAATTGTTGCACAGTGTTGAGAACACTTTTGCAGTGTAAATGGATGATATTTATTATGTTCCTAGGGATCCCATTGGTTTTGGCCCATTTTCAGTTTCGCAATTTTTTAACAAAAGTTTGTTCATCTTAAATGTAGCGACCAACTTAACAGTTCTGACATCTGAACTTTAGAGAACCCTTAAGAACTCTTAATTGCTTAGCTTAAAAAAAAGCCAAGGCCCAGCACAGAACAGATGTATAGTAATAAACTTATCTCATAATGTCAAATGATTAAACAGTGGATTCTTTTTTACATTTAAATATACAAGACTTTCCATTAAGGGACTTTGTTGACTCTGATAACAGTTTCACAACCATTAAGTTTATTTCTACAGCTATTTGTTAAAAGCCAATAGGGAAAATAATAGAAACTAATTGAAAAGCAAAGCAAACAGAGCAGAGCCTAGAATGTTTCAGTTAATAAGCAATAGAGATTGTATTGATTTCATTTTATAAACAACATTAATCCTCAATAACAATTAAAGTGTAGACAGGTTGCTTGTTTAAGTTATCAGATAAGATGGCCTACTCAGGTAGATATCTCGGGTAGTAATTTGAAAAGGATATGAGGATTCAAGAATCTATTGATCTATCCATCATGAGCCTGTGTCATGAGAAATGTTCTTGGCAAGGTGCAGTAGTTCTTAAAACCTCAAAGACTGGCAGTGCAGAATTCCCGCTGCTGGAAAACATTGCAAGCCTAAATGAAAATGGTAAAGTTTCAAAAGTAGCTTTATGTGTTTTCCCCATATTATAGAGATGACTGAAGTGAGGCATCAGCTCTTACGTGCTCCCAGTTCAAAGACAGCAGAAGTGAGTATGTGTAGCCTCAAAGCAGGATCTGCCTTCAAGGCTGTGGGAAGCTTTGGTCCTGGGTATCCTCTGCTGGCAGAAAACTGCAAAAGCTATTCCAGAGACACTTCTGCTCCCAAACCAGGACCAGAATATAAACCCTTCTAGACGGTGGCTTAGAACTCCAAGGAAGGCTGGAAAAGAATTATGTGAGTGCAAATCTCTAAAAATACAAAGGAAAGCTTTAGGCATTTTGCACAAAGGATAGCAATGCAATATTCACAACTCAGGTGTTGACAGGTATTTATTTGTAGTTGCTCTGTGACTCTGTGTGCTTGGTGGTGACTGAACACTTCTCAAGGTATGTTGGTGCAGTTGGCTCCGGAGGTGCTCCTTTTGTTTACCTGATGGTGTGGCAGCATGTGGGAAGAGCAGCAGGGCAGATTCAAGTGTGGCCAGGCTGCCCTCTTTTAGTGTGACCAGAGGCTTACCTTGATTGCTGGTCCAGGCTTTGGCCGAGGGCCTCCAGCACAGTCAGACTGACCACAGAATTGGTTCTTGTGCTTAAACTGCTTCTGTGTTCATGAATAAGCTGCTCTCTTCATCTCTTGGTGGGCAGGACCTGATCCAGTGGCTTGTTCTCCAAATGCCTAATTGGCCACAGTCTGTGTGGAAAGGTCGCTTAACAGTCATGTGTTCAATGCAGGGACCCCTGGTAAAAACGTGACTGTTTGGGGCCAGGTTCCTCCTCTGCCACAGGAGCTTGGACTCTGTGTCTTGTTCAGTGATACTGGAAGTTGCTCAAAGCCCATCTAACCTGCCCTAAAACACTCCCAGGGATGGGGCATCCACAGCTCTTCTTTGGATGACCTCTTGCAGTGTCTTCTCATCTTCACAGCTGTTCTGCTGAAATTGGGCTGATTTTTATGGACTAGTTCAACATCCATGAGATTAAAAAGGAAGGAAATTAAACTAAAGAAGGAGATTGAATGTGATTCTATGATCTCATGTTAACAACTCACATGGGAGAGAAGTTGCTTTGATGTCAGTTCCTGTTTTATTAAACACACAGCACAAAAGTGTGAAATAGGCAGTAGAACAGGGACTGACACACTGGTTACCTCTGTCCAGCTGAATGTCCAAGAGCACTCTCTCTGGCCAAGACCATATCTGGTTGTTCCAAGTAGTGTGGAATAGCTTTTATAGGAAAGAACATTGTTCCCAAACTGCCTTATGGGCTCTTCAGGGAATTAATTAAAATTCTTTTACAGCAAGGAGGAGAATGAAGCCCTTTCCTCTGTGAATATGGGTGAGGTCACTGGTTCTGAGCCAGGTGGACAAACCAGGAGTAACCTTCTCTAGCTGTATATTTTGAAAAACAGAATGTGCTCCTACCCCCAACAGCATCAGTCTTACTTAAGCACCAGGTTTTGAAACTTCTGCAGGGTGTCCTGTGTCCTAGGAAAAGCTAGGATTTAAGACAAGGTCTTCTCAACAGCAGTTTCTCCTTTCTGAGCTGAAATGTTGTTGTTGGGATCAGGCTTATTGGAGAAGCAAAATCAAATAAGACCATGGTAGAAGCTTATACTTTAGCATTCTTTGTTCAAGATAAGATGCATTGTACTGTATGCAAATCACATTTTACAATGGAGCAGTACATTGCATATATTGGCATTCCTGGTTTTTAATGTAATGAAATGGGTTGGGTTGGGAGGGATCCTAAAGATCATCTAGTTTCAACCTCCCTGCAACAGACAGAAACACCTTCCACTAGAATAGGCCACTCAAAGTCCCATCCAACCTGGCCTTGAACACTTCCATTTTCTGTGGGCAACCTGTTTCAGTGTCTCACCACCCTCACAGCAGAGAGTTTCTTCCTGTTATCTAATCTAAACTCACCCTCTTCCAGTTTAAGCCCATTACCTCTTGTCCCATCACTACAAGCCCTTGTAAAAAGCCCCTGTCCATCTCTCCTGTAGGTGTCCTTCAGGTACTGCACCACACAGCTTGGCATGATTGGCAAACATGCTGAGGGTGCCCTCGATGCCCCTGTCCGTGTCACTGACAAAGCTGTTGAACAGCACCAGTCCCAGTACCAACCCCAAGGAACTCCAGTTCTCACAGCACCAGTCCCAGTACCAACCCCAAGGAACTCCAGTTCTCACAGGTCTCTGCTTGGACCAGTGAGCCCTTGAAAACAACTCCTTGAGTGCGACCATCCAGCCAATTTCTTATCCATTGAGTGGTCCATCTGTCAAATCCATGTCTCTCCAGTTTAGAGACAAGGCTGTCCTGTGGGACAGCATCAAATGCTTTCCACAAGTACAGGTAGATGATGTCTGTCACTCTTCCATTATCCACCAGCACTGTAACCCCATCTTAGAAGGCCACCAGATTTGTCAGGCTTGATCTGCTCTTAGAAAAGCTGGCTGTCACCAACCATCTCCTTATTTTCCATGTGCCTTAGCATGGTTTCCTGGCAGATCTGCTCCATAATCTTGCCAGGTGCAGAGGTGAGACTGACCAGCCTGTGATTCCCTGGGTCTTTCATTTTTCTCTTTTGAAAACTGATGAAAACGTTTCCCCTTTTCCAACCAGTAGGAACTTCACTGGACTGCCATGACATCTCAAATATGATGGGTACTGGCTTAGCCACTTTCCTGGCCAGTTCCTTCAAGTTCTGTGGGTGTATCCTGTCACAAGTCCCATGGAGTTCTGCACCTTCAGGTTTATTAGATGCCCTCAAATCTGATCTTCTAAAGTGGACAGTTTTTCATTGTCGCAGTCCCTGCCTTCAGGTTCTTCAATTTGGGCAGTGTAGCCGGATCACTTACTGGTCAAGCCTGAGCCCATTTCCATATCCTAGGTACCCAGGTCTCCTGTTTCCTTCTGGAGACTGGCCACATTTTCCCAAATCTTCCTTTTATGTACCTATAGAAGCTTTTCTTGTTGACCTTAATGTCCCTGGCCAAATTTAATCAGAGCTTTAGCTTTCCTTACATGATCCTGGACAATATCTCTGTATTCCTCCCAGGCTACTTGTCCTTGCATATATTCCACACTTTGTAGGTGGAAGCATATATATGCTTATATATAATATATATAAGCATATATATGCATATATAATTTAATAAAAATTTATCTCATCATAATAATATTGAAATATAAGGAGAAGAATGGTATGATTAATTAAAGAAATCAACACAGATTGTTGGAAATAAGAGATGACTGAGAGGTAAACTAAAAAAATTGACATAAATGAAAGCATTTACTCTAAGTACATTTCTGTTTATGATAAGAGTGTTTGGATGTAGCAGAGGAGACTAAAAAAGATGGTAACAAAGAGGGACGAAAAAAACTGCCTGTCCTAAGGCAGAAGCTTGCAGTTGCCTCAGGTAGAAATTTCCTGTTAACTTTTGTAGTCCTTGGAGAGTAGCCGACTGTCATCAATTCCTGGTCAATATTTGAGTAATGCTCTTTGGCAAGTCACACCATTTGCTATTTGCTTGATCAATGTATAATAGCCCAATGACTCAATATTATAAAACTCAATGACCTGTGAAACTTCAACATTTACATTTCTGTTAAAATCTCAAATAGTTCTTTATTAGTAGGAACTCAAGCTAAAATGCCAAAGAGATAAGCTTGATGACAATTATTAGCTACTTTTCTTAGTCATACTGAGACAAATTCTAGTGCTTTTACTAAAACTGAATACTCTTAAATGAATGAAACTGCTCACAGGGAAAGATAAAACTCATCACACATTTGAGGGATTAGAAGATGCAGAGGTCAGAATCTGTCCCAGGCAACCCATGTGAATTTTCTTGGTTTACTCACCCTGCTTACTATGGCATGTTGTAGCTATACCCAAAGGGGCATAAAATATTTACTGACTTGTAGTGGGAGTCCAGTGTTTCACAGGAACTCTCTGCATGAACACCATTAATTATCTGGTTATCAAATGTCTGTGCAGTTTAGCCGGTTTTAGAGAGGTAAGTATACTATCAGATGAAATCCTTACCGCAGTGAAAACACAGTCAATCTCCCAAGGGACCATACCTCAGTCCTGGTGGGGAACCTTCCATTTAGAGCCTCCTAAAGCCCTGCAGCCGCAGCCCATCGCCCATCTGGTCCCTGGCAGCAGAGGAGCAGAGCAGAGGCGGGGAGGAGCGGGGCTGTTGCGCTGGGCTGGGCGCTCGCACCGCGGCTCCGTGCGGGGCTGCCGCCTCTGCGAACGCACTGCTGCTGGCTGGGCGCCCCTGCAAAGCCAGACTGGAAACGTCAACTGCGCTGGAGATGACTTGCATTGTTTAAAGTTGTATGTTTGACCGTCCTGAAAGCATTAAAAACACTGAGGTGGGCCATGCGGTCTGAAAAGCATATCAGGATCTCTGTCCTTGGGTGGTTACAGCTCCAGTTAACACTCAGAGGTGAGTGATGTCAGCACTTCAGTTCATTTCAGTGCAAGATCAAATGGGTGAAGCTAAACTATTTACTGTCAAACACAGTTTGTAGACACCAAAGAGCAGGTAAAACAGAGATGCAAGCAAACGTCTGCCTCTCATCTGTTGCAATTCACGATCTCTAAGGTCAGACAGGTGCCATGACGTTGTGAAGGTTCTGCATCAAACATGGGTGCTGATTTGACCTCCTGGCTCAAAGTAGAAAGTTCAGATACTTTAATACGTTAGTGTATCAGAGTTACATCTAGAGTGGTAATTCTGTGTTGAAAAAGCAGACTTAGTTGCTTTAGGACATTGCCACAAACTGAAATGCCTCTTTTTTTATTTCTTTCCTTTCTACTTTCCTTCAAGTACGGTGGATTAAAGGATTGTCAACAAGATAGCTCACAGACATGTTTGCCAGAATAACCATTTGGACAAATATTCTTATTTATTTTTCCTATTAAGAAAATGTCCATCAACCTATCAGGATTGGGTTCAAATGTGAAGTGAAATCACTAATAAGAAAAGAAGATCTTAGTAATAATCTTACCTAAATAATGGTGAGAGTTGATGTAACAAGTGCTCTTTGAGGCACAGCACCTGGAAGATTTAAGGAAAGAGAAAGCTGGCAGATGTGAGATAGGATGAGAGAAACTCTGCTAACCAAGGCTGAGTTTCCAAGGCAGGTTAATGGAGCACATGGAGGTACCCAAGTGTGCAGTGGTCACGGCATGTAAGGTCCAGATTGGTAAGCCTCCACATTTGCTCCCATATCTTGCTCCCCAAACCTTTGTGGAACAGGAACAGTTGATATAGGTGAGGCATTTCAAATAACACACATGAGAGAAAAATATTTTCTGGCTGCAGAAAGGAGGAGAAAGATAAGATGCATGACTCTCCCAGTATCTCTGAAGAGCTTTTCTCACAATTTTAGCTGATTCTGAGTGTGTTGGCCGTGGTAGGGCACCTCTGTTGCAGCAGCCCTGTGTGTCCCTGCCCTGGCACCATGGGCTCTGTTTACCTGGCACTGTATGAACGCTCTGTAAACACACAGTGTGTGTGTAAGTGCAGGTTATTACACGCACTTACTACTTGAAGCAACTCAGAGCAACTCTTGGGTCACTATTTGCATGAAGAATGTGTGTGGGTTTATCATTATGCAAAAGGTATCAGACACACCTGCTAGAACAAATGAAACATTTCTAGAAAAAACAAACCTCCCTTTTGCTGTAGTGAATATCTGCAGTCTGTTCTCTTGCATATTACACCATTTCACCACAGTTGGAACGTCAATACTGCCTTGGGAAAGTTTGTGCCACCCCATTTCGTTCAGCTCCTTAAACAAATGCTCAGGAAACAAATTAAATCTGAAGCAACATGAAACAGGCTAAAGAGGGGAGAGAGAACACATCTAGCAAGGGAAAAACTAAGGTTATGTCAACATAGTACAACGCTGCACAGAGCCAACACATTAATATTCCTAAGCAGCACTGTACATTTGGATGTAACAACATGAGGTAACCTCTTAAACAACCTCCATATGACAGGTGTTTGCTTGTCAGAGCTTGGTGGCAATGCAGCTCGGCATCATCGCAGCAGTTCTGTGCCTCACATGGAGCTTGCACTGTGTTTGTCCTGCCTCATCTTTCTTTTGGATGTTTCAATAGCTTAGTGTTGTTTTTGATGGGAAGTGATGTGTTCGGGCTGCCTGTGAACCCAGGCTCTCTTGTCCAGGAGATGCAAGTGTCCCTGGCTCCCCGCTCCCTCTGAGGGCAGCCCTCAGCAGGAGTCCCCACTGAGCTTGGAGCAGCCTCATTCGGCACCGAGGAACAAACTGTGCTTTCCTTTCCCCTTTTCACATGCATGAAAGGGGATTGTCCCATTCTAAGAGTAAAAACATGCTTTGGAGGCTAAAGTTCAGTTTACCCTGCCTACCTTTTATTTATTCTGCTTGCACTGTATTAAATGCAGTCTCACTGCATTTAATACATTACCCACAGACTGTGGGTCTGTGAGGCTGTTGAGGCTTTTACAAAAGGTCTTTTAATTGTGCTGTGTTGAATAAAAAAATTGAACTATAGATCGTATACATATAAAAAGAATGAACAGGGTTCGCCTCTTGAAAATAAGCAATGAAAAAGTCAAGTCACATGGGAGATAAACCACAAATGTTGATAATTATCCTAATTATTTGGAGCATGTGACCAAGAAACTACTTTAACATTGAAGTAACAGTAACTATGAAATGAAAGGAATAGTAAAGCAGTGAATGGCAGTTTAGAGTAAGTTCAGTAAGTTTAGAGTAAGTTCAGTAAGTAGCAATGTGTTAAATATATTAATACAAGAGATATAAAGACAGTTCTGGCTTTTCTTATTGCTCAGTGTGTGTTGTTGGGCTCTACGTTTGTGGTAGAATGAGGATGAAAGAGGGTATCATAATGGACATAAACATAATAGATAATTTACTCGCAGTGTTCCTCGCTGCAAAGGTAAGAATTAACGCTGTATAACATTTGTGCATAACAGGTCTGAAATCTGTTTTCAGTGTTGTGAGAGAAATACACCTGCAGAGCCCTGAACCCGCCACAGCAATCTCGTATTTCTCAGTCACTGTAATGGCCGTGTGCCACGTCATCTTGGTTTACTCACCCTCATCACTTGCTATCTATCTAAGCACACTTTGGCTTCTTTTAGTTTTGCTTCCCTGTGCCCAACCCCCCCTCCCCCCCATCTTAAACTGGATTAGTGCTCAGACCTTTGGTGAAGAGAGAAAGACTTGAGTAAAGTTTCTCAGTTTCTCTCTGGGCTTGGTCATCATTGCGGACATGGTTAACCTGTCAAACAACCAGGCTTTTTGCTCATGTCAGTGAAAGAGAGTGAAGTAAGTGCCTTTCTTCTTCATGTCAGGCTGATAAAATGCAACAGAAAGGGAGGGTGATGGTACCAAGGTAAAGGTAAGAGTGCAGGTTTACTGCATGCATGTATCCCCTTACACCTGCTCGCAAATCGTGATACGTATTTAGTGAAATCATGCCTCAGTTTCCCAGGGGCATGAATGAATGAATGTCAGGGAAGCCAATAAGCCAAGTGAATCTTACAAGTCACTCTACTGAGGTCACCAATTTTGCATTTTTTTGCCTGTAGAGTGGTCTCTCAAACAAATTTGTGCTTCTATTTCATTTATAAAAACCAAGACCAGGTCTTTTACCTGCTTTAAAGCATTTAAGTAATCCTAAAGAACTGAGCATGATTCTTTGCATGTTTTGTATCATCAAATCTGGCAACCCCTATCACTGCCAATACAAATCCACATATGAAAATAATTAGTTGAATATCTGTCCCCTTGTCTGAGAGGCAGTGTCATCTGCTCAGGAACTGGTTGGAAATACTAATGAAAGATGGAGATACTTAGAGAAATAAACAAGAATGAGAAGAAATACGTAGTGTTACAAAAAGAAATACTAGATATGAACATAAGGAGAGCTATTCAAGTGATAATGCCAAATCAAGTTATTTTCATCCTCTTTATAGATTGCAAAAAGAGGCTACACAGTAAAATTAAAAGTATACACTTAAAACCCACAGAATACGTGTTTTCTTACTGTAATTTTGTGACCTGGCAGATATGTCTTCTACTGAAGCAACTAGCTAGGAAAGCAAATTAACTATTCTTTTCTGTTTCTTGTCCCTGAAAGCAGGAGATAAAAGGAGCAGGTTAGCTAGTTGCTGGTGGTGTTAGTACAGTGTGTTTGCCCCTGAGGTTCCTGCCCATGACATTGCACTCTGCACAAAACCCATTGATGAATTGTATTCTGGGATGTCCAGGCAAATTTGAAAGAATCACCTCGATTTTGTGAGACTCTTTCATGATGACTACATCAGCCTACATCTCTCTGTAGAAAGCAAAAAAAGTGGGTGGAAAGGCAGAAGAAGGGAATCTTCCATTCTTCTTCCCTCGATAGAGTTGTTTGCATTTTCCAGCAGATGATACAAACAATGAAAAATAGCCGAGTTCTTCTTTGCTTTTACTCAACAGCATTAACTCCTCCAGGCTTTCTAACACCCTGGACAACTTCATTATAGCATTTCTATTTCATTTATCTATCTTAGATTTTTGTGTACAGAGTCCTCAGTGGCTAAATGTCTCTCATCATCCATTATCTTAAAATTAAACATATGATCACTACAGGTTCACTCTACACTTAGGAAGGTAGTAATGGGGCTAGGAAGTTCTGATGTAGTAATATCCTCTGTTTGGATTACAAATAGTTTTTTAGCTTGGATTATAAATGAACTAAAGGATTATACTGGGGCATCTTTGTGGATGTATCACTGATTTGATGATGGGTTGTTATATTTTTAACTACTCTGCTTTTCCTGTTACACAGCTTACCACCAGTTCCCCCTTAACAAATGTGAGAGGTTTTCCACTTGGCCATTTTCGTTTTAGCATAAGTAGTCTCATTTCCTAGCAATATGTTAGTTTCTACAATATGTAGACTACAATATGTAGTTTCTTTTCTATGAATTTGAGGGGCGAACCAATGTGGTTAACTTTTTTCACCACATGGTAGAAGGATTTCTTTCTTTGCCTCTTCCCATCTTCTCTTCAAATGATACCCTCCTACTCTCCCTTGATGGAAACTTCTGAATCACTGTCTGAGGAAGGGGAAAATCCCAAGGCACATGTGTGCACACATGCAAGTACCAGAAGTACCTTTTCAACAATGCTCTCAGGGACCTATTCTTAATGCAGATCACACAGGCTGAAATCATCCTCTCTTTTAGGCTTAATTACATCCCTTATATAAGTGGAGCCAGCTGGGTTTTTTTTTCCCAGCTTCTTCAATTCCTAGAAGGTTACTGTAGCGCAGGGACTATCAGATTACTGTTGCCAAGGAGTTTACAGCTGTACTCAGAGAGGATAATGTACTGTCAGTTATCTCATCTGTATCATCACATACAAACTTGGTTTCTTTTTTTTTTTTTTCTATTTCTGACATGCTGTCCTCTACCATATGGGTGCTCTTGAAAGGAGAAAATTACTGGAAGTTGCCAAGGACAAGTTCTTATACTCAAAAAAATTCTCTAATGGCTTAGCTTCAGCAGTGATGGGGGTCGAGGGATGAGGCCAGGGGTGAGGGGGCTTTTCTTCTGGCTGTGAGCCATCACCTGTGTGAAAAACATCTTCATGGGGTAGGGTGTTTAGAGGAAGGAAATGCATCTCATATTCCAGTTCATTATTATGCCAGTCATGTTGGAGGACTTCTTTTGAGCTGTGGTAGGAAATCTCTCTTTTTCTATTCAACAGAGAGTGTTTAGACAATTTGAAGAACTCTTGTCTCCCTTCCTCTATTTGAGCTCAAGTCTTCAATTAGATGTAATTGAAAAAGGTAGACTAAATGGCAGGTGCCTGCCTCTTTGGAAGGCATAATTATGACTAGCTTGCAGACTTGGAATTTTGATGACTGAATAAATAAAGAAGACAGATGTGTTTGTGTACACACTGACATCAGTATTGACAGGATGACACAGGGACATTTGTAGCTCTGTAGTCTGTAGGATGAGGAGGAAAATGAGGGGTTTGGGCTGCTTTCCACCCCTTCTTATTTAGAAAATGAGCATTTGCTCTGTCTCCATGTCTGTGGATGAGATGAATTTCTATTGTGCCTATGAAATATAATAACAGTTGGAGTTACGACTTAGACGTTGATTTGTGCTAGCTAGAGGGTTCCCATTCAACATATTCAATATGAGATCTTATTTTATTTCTACTTCCACTTTTACTCTCTTTTATCTTCTTCATCTTCTCAGCATTCTACAGGTAAGAAATTACCTTGAATCGGAATACAAATTGGAATGTGTTGCCAAGTAATCCTAAAGTCTTCTAAAGTCAAAGGTATTCCACGAAAGACAACAGCTGTGCAAAGCACTTCCATCTCCTTCAAAAGCACTGTCATTTCTTGGAGTGGAGCAATAGAATATTTAGGTAACCAAGCTCTTCACAAGGTCTTCATGCTCCCTCTGCCATGGCTTGCAGATGGTGGTACTGGGACAAACAAACCAGTTGAGACCAAGCTGTTATCTAATCTATAGCTTAATAAAATACTGGTGCTTCTTAGACATTAACCATCTTTTCGTCATATATTGTTAACCTGCCTATCATTATTGTATCTGATATCAAAAAATGTTCTCAAAGCCCTGTTTGGCCAGCAGTCGTCTGGATTTTTTCCATTGCCTTCTGTGTCACAGATTAATGTAGTCATCTATTATATTGTTGTACTCTTTGCACGCAATCACAGCATGGTCACTGTTCAAAGTGAGTCACCATTTCTGAATTTGCAGAGGCTCTAAGTGAAAGCTGGGTATGTTCTTAACACATACCTTGAGGTAAATTCTAGAATGGCGCATTAGTGGAGGATGATTTCTTTTACGTTTGTTACAAAGACTTCATAAATGGTCTGACTTTGCTAGACCTACTCTGGTGCCATGTGGAGGGAGTTCTACTTTGCTGTGTATCATGACTCTCTTCTCCTTCACTGATATGTAAATTTAAATAGTCAGTATGTTAATTAAAATAGCCTGATGATTATTGAAGTTTTGGTGGTGTACACAGGGCTGAGAGGTCTCAGCATAAGGACTGGTGACACTAAGAGTATCTTTATTTGCTCATCAGTTGAGACTTTTTCTCTGTTGTAAATACAATTTTTCAAGAATAGTATCTGAAAAAGACCATACAAAGGGTGGTTAGGATTGCATAAGGAAATGGCTTTGCTTATCTATTTATCCTGCAAAAAACTCAGCTGCCAGGAATGTGATTTTATTACTCCCCAGGGAATAATGAAAGAAAATAAAATAACTGAACTGAGTGTAAAATATCTAAGTGAAGAAGAGAAAGAGATAAAACCAACTTTGAACAGTGTCTCTTCTTTCGTTAGGCTATTACAAGGTTTTTTATGATTGTGTGTTTCTTTAATTCAGCTATTCCCCATTAGCTCATGTTTCTTTTATGTTTCACTCCTCTGCTCTGCTCACTGAAATAAACAATTGTGATAGCAGAGTATCTGTGATGTTGTGTACTCAGGTCCTTCAAATATAAAACACTTTCAACACTTCTCTTTCAATTGAAACAAAGGCTCTCATCAGTGAGACATCTGGGTTCTAATCTCTGTACCCACTAGTGAGGACTGCTTTGTTGTGTTTTATAGACCCACAAAGTCTCATCTGCCTTTACGCACTTGCACAATGTGCATTGTTTGCTCCCACAAAGCTCTTTTGGCATATGTCCTGTTTCTAACTCAGATCTGTCATTATTCCTCAAACAGCTTCCTCATACCCTCTGCCAGTTTCACACCAAGTGTAAAAAGTCCTAAAGTGTACCAACATCCTGAGGTTTATTTTTGTGGAATTAAGCTCACTTCTGCTTCTGTTCCTTGAGGCCTTGCACCTCACGGGTGTTCTTCTGTCTGCATTCTTTTTAAAAGGAGCTATGCTGGTGCTGCCTGCTCAGTGGGTATCATGCAGATCATTGCTGTGAGAGCTTGGTTCTGCTCCTCACATAATAAAGCAATCACCCATTCCCTGCTCTGTGGAATAAAAACCTAGAAGATGGGAGCATGTGCTTACAAAATTTCTGGTACTAATTCTTACTGCAAGCACTACAGCTAATGTATAGCATTAAATTTTTACATAAGAACTGAGGAACAGCTACATTTAATAAAAATGAATTAATTTGCTGTCTAAGGTTATCTTCCTGCTTTTACTGGTGCGAGGTATCCCTGGAAAGTTCATTGCCAGAGGAGCTTTTCCTTATGATATGACTAAGTACATAGTAGCAATGTGGCATTTTTATTTGTCTCATTTATTCTTTCTCCTATTTCCTTTCATAAATTAAAAGAAGGCAACTCTCCCAATTTGCAAATAAAGCAGCCACTGTGTCACAAAGGCAATAGCCTTTGCCATTGGTTGTACCTCTTCACAACCCTTGTTGCTATCAGGACGTCAGCTAAGCTTGTGATATAACAACAGTCTGAATCAAGAAAAATCGTGGTGTGAAGATAAAAAGGACTGCAAGAAAGGAGGAAAAGGATAAGGTCTTATTCAATTCTCCTATTTAATTTTAAAATTATTTTTCCCAAGATTAAAAAAAGAAGTCAACATTGGGTTTTTTCCTCCATTTGTTCTGGTTAAGGAGAGGGAAAAAAAGGAAAATAGTTTCAAAAATAAAATTAGAAGTATTTAAAATATAAAGAATTGGGATACAACGGTCAATGCACATTCATCTGTTAGGTGAAAGTGACATATGTAGACATATGTTGTACAATTTGTAGAGCTGGGGACTGTGAGGGAGAGCTGCAGGGGAGAGTTCACATAAGAAAGGAAACAAAATTAAGGTCTCATGCCATGATAGACAATGCAGCTGTTGTCCTGGATCTGAGTGTCAGAAGTCACTTTCATGAACAATTCTGTATTATGAAATATTTTGAAGAAAAATATTCTTTTGTCAAAATATATTTTATAAGCTAAGGAAAATAGAAGTCACTCTTTGGATAGCAAGAAACTTGAATCTTCTGGAGTTTGAACAACCATGAAAACCCAGGTATATGAGCCACAGTTTAAGAAAGGGAGAAAGCTTCAGTAAAAATATTGCAGTTGGGCTAAAAATATATTCTTCTGGTCCTTACATGTGGCATGTCCATTTGCCCTGCAAGTCCATTTTGGGCTGATGATGTGGACTGTTGCATAGGAGTGGAGTGCACATGAGAACTGCTTGCTTCCCCAACAGATCTGGTCTGTGTGCACTGTAATACACATCCCTCCACAGACTCTGTGCCCAGAGACAGTTTCTGCCAGCAAAAACCCTCTGCTAGAGTGTTCATATCAAATACACATCAAATGCACAAAAAATTATCTTTACTTTTAGAAGCATATATACAGCAACTATTTAGTAGTACCTCATCCAGAAGAAGTAAGGAAGTATTAAAAAATGAAAACTCATTATACAATACATTGGAATGAGGAACATTTAGAATTGTGCAACATGCACTGCAGTGAATAAGCATATTACAAACTGAATGTGACTGATATGACATAAATGATCATCAGTTTGAATGCAATTTGGAACCTTGCCAGTTACGCTTTTGATGAAACACTTGATTCTGATGATGTTCTTATGCTGTACAAATATATCCCCAATTATATGATATAAACTAGGCATTGTTGTAGCTCATGTTACAAGAATGTGTCTCGTGCTCCAATAATTACTTTAAATTGTCATGGGAATTCAACATTTTTGTTGGAAGTTGGTGTTCCAGTAGTAATTCTCTCACGTGTAATCATAAAATTATTCACCTGAAATATTTTTGTCTGTATGGTGTTAGAACTCCTGCAAAAATTAGCATTTTCAGTGGGAAAGGTATATTAATCTTCTAATTAAAACAAACAACAGGCAAAGAGAAAAAGAGTGATAGAAATGTTTTGATTGAATTATCAGTGAGCAGGAAACAAAGTGGTCAGTCACTTTCCCCAAAATCCTGAACTGAGATGTCTGTCACATGTATACAAGCATAGTGCCTCTAGTCACACTCAAACACAAAGTCGCTGGTTTTGTACACAGGTATTTCATGTTTCTGAGCTATTTCTCACTTCTACTACTCACTAACTACCCACTGCTATGTAATGCTCCAACTTGACATAATGAGTAGTTGTTTCTTTAAGCAAGGTTTTGAAATACCTGAAAAAGTCATTGATATCTGATGTAGAGAACATCTTTTATGTCCTTTGATTCACAGTGATGCTTCTAGTACTTCTGGCATAGGCCTCCCACCTTTAAGGGTTAGTTGCCCATGTTTAGACAACAAACATGTAATTAATAATCCATGAAAGAGTCCTTTTCTGTTTCATGTGATCTGTTGAGTACACATGTGTATGCTTCACTTGATATTCATTCTGTAGAATAGGAAAATCACTCTTTGGATGTCTAACAAAGCTGTTACATCCTGAATCCAATTTCTATATTAAGATATTTTGTAGAGTTGTTGTTCCCTCAGGTACTCTGCTGTGTTGCTACTCTAGTTCTTGACAATCTCTGTCGAGATACTTTCTTTCCCTTGCAAAGGGCAACGCCTGGCACCTCAGTGGCACCCAACATGCAGTACTATTTTTCTTTCAATATAGTTTCCCATCTCTTTGTTTCCCCGCAAGCTCACAGAAATTTCAACTCTGGTATTTTCATTGTGCACTCTATTTTATTTCTGGGTTTGTTTTTTATTTTGTTTTATTTTATTTCCTGGAGTATTTTAACAAATTCTTGTGAGTTTTCTCTGCTTCAGCCATTGGCATAGCACAGCACTGCCCTGACAATGTGTCCACAGTCATTTCCTGTTCCAAGTACTGCTGTATCTCATATTATATCGCTATGCATAACTCTTGCCAGGAAAAAGGGGTCTCAAATTGATTTTTCACAGAAAAACACGGATATATTTATTTGGTTTGCTACTACAAATATTCTTTCTCTAGGTTGTGACCGGGTGAATTCCAGGCCCATTGAGGCCAATGGAAATCCGTCACTTGACTTCAGTGGAGACAGGATTTCCACCCAAATTTTTGCCTGTTTGGAAAATTAGAACTGACAGTGATTGTTCAAAAAAACCCTGGAACAACACTGCAATGTAAAAAAATACTCTGTCACTTCTGGTACTATCAAATAATGACTTTTCAGCACTGTGTGAAAGCAACTCAAACAACTAAGCTTTATGTTTTTGCTTGGCTTTTTAAAAAAATCATTACCTGTTGTTATTTGTGTGATGATAGGATCAAGGAGACTTAGCCACAGATAAGAACCTCAGTGTTGTATAAACAGAGAAAGAAAACAGAGCCTCCTTCAGGCTTGCCAAGTAAGTGCTTACCAAGAGGTGAGGGAACATGGGAAAACAGTACATCTACACTGGTGGTTGCTGTATGTTGGGCTGTGGAGCAGCACCCTGGGAGCCTCTTCCCAGGTTTTACTGGGTGTGATGGCAAGAGGAGAGCTTTAGGAGGCGTTTTTAAGGCCATAGAGTAGCTCTGTGCTGGCAATGACAGATTTCACTTTCAAAACATGAAGAAAAGAGAAAGGTGTATGAAATACTTAGAAAGTTGGTAGGGGATTATCAGCTGCTGCATCTGAGAAGAGCAGAGGTGAGGGAAAAGTAAGGTTGGGAAGTGCAGGAAAAGCATCTGCGAAATGGTAAGGGCAGTAACAGCAGGACTGGAGAGGCTGGGTGGCCTTTCCTCTGGAGAGGAGCTGTCTTAATTCACCTCTCCCTTCTGTTATTGTCCTTAACACATCTCTCTGGTGTTTCTAGAGTTGTTTGTATTCACAATCCAAAATTCAGGGGCTCAAATAGCATAACTGTCCGTATCCAGATACTTTTCTCCCACCATCAGCAAGTACTTTTGGAACTGGATGCAGCCCAGCTGGAAATAAGATGAGGACAGATTTTCTTGAAAGATTTCTCATACAGACAGCTTTTAGCTGGGTTGGAAACATTTCAGAAGAAGTAATTTTTCATTCTATTCCAGCATTTCTTCATCCCGTTAAAGCCAGGAAGTGCAGAGATAATAATTTTAAAAGAGAAAGAGACTGAAGCCTAATTCCAAAACTACAGTAACTGACACAATATAAATATGATAATTAGATTTTTTTTTTTTTTGAAGAGTAATGTTTTTTTCATAAAATCTATGACATGAATGAAGACTCAAGCAGGCCACTCCTTTGCAAGGTATGCCTCATCTTTACCTAATATATATGGCTCCAAAGCAGATCCCTGCCCCTAAGTATTTTTATACTTTAAGGCTCTTTGGAACCTGCATCTGCACTGTATTTTCCATATATTGAGAGTATACAGCTCATCTAAAATCAATTCTCACTATAAATACACCACAGTTTGGAAGCACAGAAGTACCTGAGAAAGTCGACTCTGGAGAGCATCCTCTTGGTAAGACCAGGGCTCAGAGACTGCCTGTATTTAGATACAGATGTGCTGCCTTCAGACACCATGCATGCAGCCCAGCCTCTGCCTTTACAACTGCTGAGTGGAGCATGTACATCAGTGCAGGTGTCCGAAACATGGATTTTAGTGCTGAGGTTTGTACCCCTCTCTATTTGACTGATACAGGGCAGATCTCTTTTTCATCTCAAGTTCACTTTCTTCTTTTGAATCATGGTAAACGTCTGCCTCCGCTCCTTCAGATTTTGAGGTGCTGTGATACTTTTTCTAAACCCTTCCTATATGAGCACTTTGGTAATGCAGACACTCTTTATTGGACCCTATAGTTTTCTGACAGTGGTGGGAAGAGGACATAAATTTTGTTCTTGCGTGTGAACTTGGGTAAGTGTTATCGTGTACGTTCTTTTGACTGCTAACCATATTTCCTGCCAGCTTTGTTACCCACAGCAGTATGTAACTTTCCTTCCTTTGTCCCATTCAAACTCTTAAAAAAAAGGAATCAATTCAGAAAGCAGTTATGGGCTCACAATTTCTAAATTTTTTCTTTTCCTTCTTTTTCCTTACCTCATTAATAGATTCTTTAACTTTATGAGAATAAGCAATTATTATCTGTGCCATTCCATAGATGTTCAACATGTCTTCAGTTTCCCAACATGAATAGTCCTGCTCTTTCTGACCACAGCACATTAAGAATTAAAAAGGGGTGATTCTGTGCTTGTGCAGCAGCTTGTTTGATACTACCATGGCTAGTACTGGACCAGGAACTGCTTTCCTGTCCCCTAGTTTGGTTTTGTAACCATGGCTTTCATCCCAATTGCAATCAGTTGGAAGTTTTTCCCTTGGGCTGTGGACTTACATTTCTACTATAACTACCAGGTAGCTATGAAGATTTTTCAAACAAAAGTAATTTTAAACTGAAATTAACTGTGTTAACTCTTAAAAAAATTTTTTTTAAAACAATTTTGTTGCTTTGGAATCATTTTAGTTTTATATTTTCTACATTGTGAAATTTATCTAAAGTGACTGCTTCCTGAAAAAAACCAACAACCAAAACCCAAACCAATAACTGATTTATTTTTGTCCAATTGGTGTTTTCTGACTGGGAAAGTTGCATGAAGAAATTCTGAAGTGGCTTCTTTACAAGCTTGTCAGTTCAGACTAGTACACATTAGAGAGCTGCTTAAAAAACTTCCATTTCACGACTCAGTAGTAATACAGTTTTTATTTAAAGCCTGATCCAAAGCTTATTTTTGTCAGCCACTCTCTGCATTTAGTGGACTTCACACTCAGAAAAATCAGAGCCATTGACAGATATCAGTAGCTTCACGTGGCATCTCCATGGAATGCATTGAATTTTCTCCGTTTTCCAGATGCTGAGCCTGAAGCATACCAAAGGTGGGTGCACTTGCTCAAAGCCAGTACTGTATGTCAGTGGTGAGATCCTGAGCAGCAGCAGCATCTCATCACGAGGCTTTGGCCTTCAGACTATTGGCTCTGAAGGCATTTATAAAAGAACTACTTTCTCCCATATGGATTTTCAACCGGCTGTGCCACGTGTTGACGACAGCCTCAGGGTCCCAACCCAGACCTGGAGTCTCTGCCTGAGTAGCTTAAGCCTTTAAAGGACAGTTCTCAGTCCCATGATTTCTTTTCAATGGAGTAATAGCACTTTAAACCCCAGCAAACCTGTAGCTGTAACACAACCCACAGGCTGTTACACTCTCTCTGTGGGGTCACATCCTGAGCAGTTGTTCCAGCAAGAACACATTTCATGGTCTGTATTTCATCTGGACAAGGCTTTTAAAGTTAAATTGGCTCCCACCAAATTTAGTTTGTTACCCCAGACTTTCCTTGAAGGCTGAAATCCATATGCCTGCACTATCAGCCTCACTTCAATTTGCCTTGCAGATCATGTTTTGGTAGCTGGGAAAAAATAAATATAATTGTGCTTTTTTCAAAATGTGTGTCTGGCAAAGACAGTAAAGAGTTTACAGTCAATTTGAAGTTCATAAGGCTCCTATCAGTAAAAATATCAAATATATTTCAAACCATGGCTTAAAATTGCAGCAGTCTTCTTCCAGTGCTAGAGCTCCTGATGTCTCAAGCCATCAGTTGTCACTTGTGACTGTATTTTGCTGTCAGAACTTGAATGAATAACTTCCTTGAACAATTTAAATGTATGCTTTCTGATATATAAGCAGTTCTGGGACATCTGTGATTCTTCCAGCGCTCCAACTTTTTACACCATCTCTGCTCCATCAGACCAATGAGCAACAAATTTCCCAATACATATTTCATTATTCTGAGCAATACTTTAATGTCTCCTTTGTCTGTCAGAGGCAGAACTCAACTGAAGCAACCCCCCCACCCCGCCTTACACAGATTCTTTCTTGTTATTGTCAATCTAGCACCCCTCTTCTTTTTCCCAAAGTTTCCTCCAGGCTCAAATCCTATTCTTCAACTGGTTTTCCCATAGGCAAAAAACGCTGTCTCTGTTGAACTTAGTGCCTATTGTAGATCCAGGCAATCTAAAACCTTGCATGTTCTGGTATAATTCTTGTGTCCTGAAATTAACCCAAGTGCAGCTTGAGGAAATCCTATCATAGGAAGTGCTGCATATGCCCAGAGCATATGCAGGCAGGACGATGGGCAGAATCATGGGCAGGATCATGATAAGCACTAGCTGGCAGAGTGTCCCAAGTAGAGTAGAGTTACAGAGTTACAGAGGCCATCTCTTGCTGGGTTCCAACTTAAAAAGCCTTGCTGCCTTTTGCTCCCACTCTTTTGTCATCTATTAATTTTCTCAGGTAGGTCCACTAGGTTCTCTTATTTGGGTAAATATGAGCAAGTTTTCAATGTCTGTTTACGTGCTGTCGAGTGTTCTGACACAGGATACCCACAACCTGGGTTCAGTTGCAGACAGGCATTTCTTTTTCCTTCTATTTCTATTCCCTGTTCAAGAATGGCCTTGTCTCGCATCTCATTTTTCTGCTGGCATATAGCAGGCTTCGTATTTTTGTGATGTGATCTCACTTCGTGCTCTCTGGATTAATTGAAATCTGAAAATTTACCAAATGCTTCAGAACCCACTGTTGTCAGAAGCAAGAAGAGATTCTGATCAATTTTTTCCCCTCTCAGATTCAAAGGAGTTTTTATACCTTTTCCAGTTCAGAATAATCTCAGAGAGGCTCAGCCCCAGTGGAGCCTCTGGTAGGCCATTTTCCTACCATCGAATTGTCTTCTTTCTTTCATGTGTATAGCACTCAAAGTCCAGTGAACATAGGTGCTTAAATTAGAACATGGAACAGATGAGCCCTTTATTCTATGTCTGGTTCTATCTGGCTGCCTGTAACAGGAGTTTGACAGAAGCTTGAAGAGACCCTCTTGGAAAACTAAAAGCATGAAGACAAAAGCCCCAGTAGGAAAAGGAATGATTTAAGCGCCATTCACTGAAGGCATGGAAATCGGTCCAACCATTGGTGTTACCTGTGGAGTAGTAGTAATTTGGAGATGTCATAAAAACCCCCACAGTGGTGAGCCTGGAAGACGTGCAGTTAGCTGGGATGTAAGGTGTCTCAGTTAAAATGGAGCCACACTTTAGGAAAATGTATTTAAATTTCCTTCATTGGGAAACAGTGATCATCCTAGAGTGGTGCTGGGTAGTGGTGGTAGTGGTGCTGGTAGTCCAGTGCATTGCCTGTCTCACTCCCATGGGGACACTCTCTGTAAATAAGCATCCTTTAAAACTTACTGCAGAAGCTTAAGCCACAGAAGAACAGGAAGGAGTGCCTTGTTCCAGTCCGTGGACAGCCCAGTGTTAATTTGACCCAGAACTGTGTTGTCTTTGTTGCATCTTACCCCTTTGACCCAATCCAGAAAAAAAACCTGCCCTGTAAATCATGTATCCTGCATAATCCTTAGGCACTGAGAAGAAAGGGGCTTTCTTTGCCTCTTTCCATTTCTGTACTTCTGTTGCTGTGGCTGTTTAACAACAACCTGTGAGTTGCTGTTTTGCATCCCAGCTCTTGAATTTCGGATATGGCCAGCTGCAGCCGGGAGCGCAGTGTGGAAGAGGGGGAAAGGAGACTGGCATAAGGGGGCAAAAAAGTTCTGTGGCTCAGCCCATTGTGTGTGAAAGGGAGGTCTAATACCCCTAAAGGGAATTACTCATTTGAACTCCCTCTGGGGTAAGAGCAGCAGCATGCTAGCCATCAGATAAGAGATGGAGCAGCCAGATAGCTGCTCCTGCACCAGCATCAGCCTCCCAGCAGTCACGTGAACTCTCCTACTGGAATTTTCGCACATTTGCCCAGAAGAAACTGAAGATGATGTGCACAAGCTCTGTTGATTACCACCATTAAAAGAGCTGTGGCTGCAAGCAAAACCTGCTAACAGGCAGTTAATATTCCATCTCCCCAGTTTGGAAGACCAAGGGACAGTGAGGGTAATGGCTTGGGGAAAGCATCTTTGAAGTGTAACTCTTTATGTATGACACATCACACGGTTCATTTCTTCACATACAACCACTCTGACATTAACTTCATTGTCATGTGCATAGTTTCCTACCTGTCTTGCAGGTGTCCTACCCATGCCTAATTTCTAGTACCAAAACAGCTCTGGGACATAGTTCAACACACATCACAGTGCAACAGGCAATCATATCCCTCCTGGGGTGGAAAAAGTGAATTGCTACACAGTCTTCTCTCATTTATTTGCTCTGTGCATATTGCAAAAATCCTACCAATTATGTCTCTTGGGGCAGATGCTTTTCTTCGACTTGCATTCCTGTGTTGCTAAAAGCCCAGTGTTGTTCACCATATGGTGGGGACAAGATTCATGAGATTCAGGTGTGCCCACTGTCTCCCTGCATTTCATGCCATCCCAGGTCTGGAGAGGAATAGGCTGTGGCACGAAGAAAGGCTCGATCTCAAAGACATGGTAAGTGACAAAAGCCCAATAATGAACATTTGGGAAAGTGATTCATTCATAAGTGTATAAATGCTCTAGGATTTATTCCTGAATTTATATAACTATTTCTACACCATCTGTTCAGTAGTTTGTAATTGGCCAATAAATTCAACAGAATGCTTAAGTTAACTGCCTGCATGACTCTGGAATATGGGCAGCTTTGGAGTCCAAGAGAGAAGTGGACATAGGTTTTGCAGGATGTTACATTTATTGTGCCACAGCCTTCTTAACCTGCAGAGTGAAATACGAAGTTTCAATCACGTTAATTGAGAAATGGCATTGTTAAAAGCCTGCTTACTTATTTATTTCATTACTGAACTTCATTCCCGTTTCCCTTTTAATTTGTTGATGTGATCTGTGTTTTGGTGGAGGCTGCACCGTACGTGCTTTTCTGACTGTAGGCACCTCACAGGCACTCCAGCAAGCACATAGCAGTCATCCAAATGGGATGTTTAAGACTGAAAGGAGAGTGCCGTGGGGCACAGGACAAAGCTTTTCCCCCAGGTTGATGAAAGGCCCACCCTTGGCTTCTGCTGGAACGCTGTAACTCTTCTGGAAAGGAGAGCAGAAAAGATCAAAGGCAAAATAGTGCCGAAGAACAAAAGTTAACAAAGATTCCTCACCCTGCCTAATTATCACATCACACTTGGAGTCAACATGCAAGGCTGCTGGTGCCAGCTGTGAAAAAGGCAATTAATAACTTTAAACCAGGCGTAGCGTCAGACTCAAGAGGAGAAGCTGTGAAGAGCTATGCACAAGTGATAGACCCACTGTTTTCATCCCTTGATGAGATACTGGTGAAGCATGTACAGCAGAAAATGCCTTTGAGAGACTTTGAGAAACATGATAAAGCCTAGATGGATTTTAGAATGTCTCTGTTGTTCCTAAAAAGGTAGGGATGGCATTTCAAGAGGGCAAGGCAAGTACTGCTCATCATCCAGGCTGGCATGCCGCACTGCAAGTGCTCTGAGGGGGAGTAGCAAGCAGTTTGTGTTCTGCTGTCCTTAGGTGAACTTCCCAAAGAGAATGTGTTGCTTTACTAACACTCCAAAAGGAATTTAAGTTGTTTGCGACTAGTCTGATGCTGGTGTTCATCTGGGTTCAAAATTTCATCTCTCAGCCTGCACTGAGGTTGTCTCAAGAGGGCACTTTCTTGGCACTGGATGGCTCTGACTCGGAGAGGAAGACTATGGCTGGGGGAAGGCTGGGAGTCAGGGGTCTTCATCTTGGTGCCTGTCCTTGAAACAAGATCTCTATTTCATCTTTTTAGCATGTGAATAACCTGTTCCAGATACCTTGTGGTGCCCTCTCACACCACACACTGAGTATTTGCTATCAGTGACAGGCTTGGCAGACAGAATGGTGTACCCCAATAGCTGATGCACGGTTTGTGGAAAGAAGAATTTCATGATCAATTTTACTACATATTAAAGACAAAAAATAAATGCCCTAGCATGTTTTATATATACATCTAGGAAGAAATCTATGGTATTTCTGAAGTAGTTTCGAAGCCACCTTGTTTCAATTTGAGATTTTGCTATAAAATAAACCTTCTTAAAAGCTGCATGTCATTATGTTTTGACTTAAAATTAAAGGAACATCGTAACTCCTTTTATTTTGCTAATATTCCAAAAATAAACATTTTTACTTATAAAGCTTTTAGGAAAATTCATTCCTGTTTACAGTCCCAGCACATGCACCATGCTGGTTCCAATTCTGTCAGCCAAGCAGCTGTCCTGCCATTAACGCTCTTTAGCAGCTGTGTTCTTTCTACTACCTGGGGACCTGTTAAAAAGCGTTTACAGAGTTTCGTGCAGACAGGTGTCCCTGAAAAAGCCATGCTGCCTGCAAAGGAATGCAATAAGAGCAACCTCTCTCCCAGCACCCTCGCATATTTCAGATATTTTATTTCGGTAATAAAAGAGAAAAGCAAATTATGAAGGTGCTCCACCCACCTACCACTTAGATAATTAAAACAAGGAAGTTGTATAAGTTGTACCCTTGCAAAAGTGTCCCCTGGCACGTCTGCTTCACTTTATTTCTACAGCACTTTCAAAAATGAACTGGAAAGGTTCTAATGAATGAACCAATGCAGCAGTGATACTGTACGTCCCTGGCAGCTGCCTTTTTGTGCAGGCTAATGCAACTGAAGCATCTGCTTTCACACTTAGGTACTTTGGAGACAGACACCACAGAACATTTGCTCTCAATTTTGGAGACACAAACTGTCCTTTTGCTGGAAAAAGGTATACATACAATTCTCTGTTGTGTCTAAACACAAAAATATTTTGGCTTATGTTAAAATCAATTCAGTTGCAGAACTGGATGTGGCTGTGGTCTTAAGAAAAATAACTCAGGTTATACCTCAGCAGTAGCTGTGAACTAAATGTCAGCATTCATGAACGTATTAGTCAGGCCAGCTCACCAAATTTTCAAATGTGCAGGATTTCCAGAAACAACATAAAAAGAAGCTACCTGCCAACATTTTCATTTATCAAAGATCAAAGTTAGGTACCTCAACAAAAGTCAGTTACAGGCAATGCAGAAATGAGCTTGTTTGCTCACAGTCAGTGTGGCTTGCTGCTGTGCTATCAGCAAATTCTCCCTTTGATACTGGGAAATGAGGCTGTGGGATTTTTTTTTGTTCCTTAGTATTACTGTAAATCTTTAAGAGCCCATTGACGTCTGCAAGGGTTCCTTGAGAGTGTGATGGACATAACTAAATCCATGTTGTAACACCTCTGCTAATGCTCAAGTGCATTGTGCATTGTGCCTTGTATACTTTGTGGTTGCAGGCTGTCATTGTGAGTGGTCTGGCAGAGGCTGCCAGGTACAAGCAAACCTTCCAGTCAGGTTTGACTACCTGGAGCTGAGCTCGTAATGTTTTGCAATGTCTGAGATAAGAAACAGTCTCTGAGGAAAGGTTTTGTCCCTACATGGTCCAAGTGCCTCGTGGGAGCCCTTAGCCTCTGCAGGGATCTCTCATGAACCTGAGGGTGACCCACTGTACCTGACGAGCAGGAGGACAGATGTGCACACGTTGCCAGAGCCTTTCTGTAGAGATGGATGTAGGACATATTGGTGACATGTCTGCACCAAGCAGGCAGCTGGGTGAGCTGCAAGACTGCTGATCTAGCAACCTCAGACCCCAGATGCAGCACTGCACTCTGAGACTCCTCAGCCATGTGGAGCACTTGTGTGGGAAACGGGGACCTTTGATTCAGCGCTCTGTCCTGGACCTTAGAGAGGTAAAATGTAGACAAACATAGATGACATTACTGGAAACAATCCCTGGTTTCTGGTCTGTTTCATAAGGGATCAGTCGAAACTTGGTGTTGTCTGGCTAGTCTCCCTCTTATTTTCAACTTCTAGTATTTGACAAAAAATCATAAGTGACTGTATATCTAATTGTCTAGCCCTCTCTGCTGGAAAAAAAAAGAAACCAATGGAGAAGGACAATTTTGGCAGTCATCCAAGAATGGAAACTCTCATCTTATTGCGTAAGATATAGGCCATGGAAATCTTGGTTGAAAGCAGCCTCTGGATTTCAGACTTCTTCTCTGATTTCACCACCAAATCCTAAGATTCATGCTATGGTTTAAGAAGGTGGTGTTGTACATGTGCTGGTGCTGTATAATCTCCTCACTTCTAGTTTTCTGCCTGACAGCTCCTCTGAGGAGTTCCTCTCTTCTTGTCAGGCCTGTCCTGTTTCCATCAGCTTTATAATTTTTCTGGTTGGCTACAGTTAGATCCTCCATTTATGTGTCTCTGGAGTTGCCACATGGCAATGCCAATCTTGTCTTTGCAGATGGTGGGTACAACGAATGGAATACAGAAATTCAGGGAGAAAGGCAAAAAATCATCACTTCACTTGCTTACTGAGTCATCTGCAACTGGAAAAGGACTCATGCTGGTATAGCATGAAGCCCCTTGGACTAATTTTTTTCTCCTTAACTTTACGTTCAGGGTTAAAAATTTTCAATTAAAGAAAAATAAACAAGAGTGGCCAGCATTGCTCTCACAGACGTGACCAAAGGGGTTAAACCAGTAAAGGAAACAGGGCCGAGAGATTATCTTAAACTTCTTTCCTATTAAAACAATTCATTTCATATATTGCCACAATGCAGCAACTTTATCTGAACTTCCTTTCAACCTCTATAAACATGTCCTTAAAATGAATGCTGTGAATTAATATTTGAAAAATACAGTCTCTGTGTGACATTGGGCAACACTTTTTGAGTAGTAGTAGTAGTAGAACTTGCTTCAAAATGAAGCATTACATTATCAGATCAAAGAGAATTTAGTTGGAAAATATGCCTAGTGTGTAAACCAGCTGTAAACTTAATGTAATTTTTCTGTCTTTTAATGAGCTTTGTTGCATAAAACTGTGGTTTGGACCTAATTCTGGGGCAAAGAATCCATTGAAATGGTTTGAAAAAGTCTATTCAATAAGATAGGTAAGAAAAACTATATTTTTTTAGCTATGGTATGCTGAAGTGAATTGCAAAATCTTCTGTTAGGGAATATCCCTTTTTGAAACTCAGTCTCATTCTTTGGGAGGTGTAATGTTTTTTCAGAGAGTGATGGGAAAACAATGAATTGAGAGACAAAGTGCCTGTTTTAGGCACCCACTCAGTGGAGTGACAGGAATTGGTGCTGTCATTCAGCAAGGACAGCATTGTTTTGTTACTGCTGGGATTTTCTGCAGGAGGGCTCTGTGGGAGACTGTGAAAGAAGTTACAGAAGAGGAAGTTTCATATATACATGACCTCAAAATGAATGAAGAAAAATAAGATTGTGTATCTAGCCATTTTATTGCATTAACATTTAAAGCTCTTAAATTTGGATTCGCATTTTATTCCTGCTACTATAATGGGAGCATGGTTATACCTGCTGCGTTAGCTGGAGAAAAATGTTCTGAGGAAACCATAGGTACGACAGAAAATTTAAGACTTAAGATCAAGGGAAGGAGTATCAGGCTCCAGACCTTTCCCATGGCTTTTGCTCTCCATCTCTCAGTTTACTGCCCCTGTGTGGCTTCCCTCCCTTTCAAAGCTGTTTCATCACAATCCAGGCAGATTTGGCTGCATGGGGATAAGAAGGGGTTTTGTAAATTTTAAAATTGTTGCCTCATGGTCTGTAGTCCAGTTTCTTGTACCATAAATGGGTATCAGTTAATCACTGTGGGTGAGAAAGCATTTCTGTGTGTTTTGGGTTGGGAACAAGGGGCAGACCCAGGGAAGACTTCTCCCCTGCCACCCAGGTATTTGCAGAAGGGCTGTGCTTCTGCACAGTCACTCGTATTCCCAGACAGTGAGGGATTTTGGGTGCCCTCCTTGACGTGCCATCAGACAACAAGTTGCCAGGAAGTAGAGTAAGGGTCACTGCTTTCAAAAGACCTTCAGGAGGAGGCCTCCCACCACAGGCTCAGAGGGGCAAGGAACAGCCCCAGCGTGTGACAGCCATCCGCATACAGGGATGCTCGGGCGCACACAGGAGGATCAGCAAGCTTGGCCAGACCCTGTGCCAGCAGCAAGCTCATCTTATTTCCAAATGAGGGCTGGGTCCCAGGGGGGACCCCACACCTCCCACCCCACTCCCCCTTCTCTACCTGTGTGTTCTTTTCTTTCCTGAGGGGATTTTATTTCTTCCTTCCCCTGGCAACAGCTCCATGGAAGTTTTACCCTGCCAACAGCAGCAGGCAGCAAATGCTTTGTACACCTTGAAACAATTTCTTTTGCAGGCCACGCTGTGGAAAAAATCCGAGCAGCTGAGTTGTTGTCAGTGCAGAGGAGCTGAGTTCCTGCGTGCTGCAGGGGCATGGATCTGCCTGAATCCCATTGACCTCAGCAGGAGATGGTTAAATGTCTGGTTAGGGTTTTGAGGAAAGCTGTGAAAGGCACACAAGAGAATGGAGACCTAGACTGGAGATTTGGTGGTGAATTCTGAACTCCTGTGGTTTTGTAGTTAAAAGAAAAAAATCACTTAAAATGCCAAGGTGAAAGTTGTTTGGGTTTTTCCTGTTATGTATTTCTTGGGTTTGGGTTTTTTTCTTGTTTTCTTTCAGTTGTACTTATTTTGCACACATCCTGATTTAGAAAGGACAGCTTGTGCCTCAGAAAAGCCAGGTATCCAGAGGAGTAATTAGATCCCCATACTCAGTTTGGAAAGTTTAGATGGCTGTTCTCTGTGTCACCCCTCACTCAAAGGACAATTTAGTTGGTGATAGAAGTCTGGACCAACTGCAAACACAAACTTTTCTGTGCAGTGAAATTTGCATTTGGACCTGAAAAAACAAACATAAAGGATGGAAACTAAAAACCAAGGTGCAGTAACTCATGGTTTTTGCCTGGGTTACTGCACAGGACTGTGGCATGCAGTTGCAGTTGGTGAGACAGGAGGAAGAGGCTACTAGCATGATGGAAAAAATCCTACAAATTGTAGGAAAACTTACAGGATAAAGGCCTTGAATTGAAACATGAAGATCCAAATCTAAAATACTTGAATATAAGCTATATAGAACAAGGTAGGGGTAATTTCATCTTCAACAGCCACCTAAATGTCCTGGGTACAGTATTTAAGGGCTAAAAGTGTTGTCAATGAATTTGTCCCGAATTCCCTGTAGAAGGAGGCATCACAGCCTTGCCTGGCAGAAGCATTGAAAGAGTGTTGTTACTGTGCTATTACACAGCTGCCTTTTCTGTGTCCCCATCATAACTGATCTCCAAACCTGCCTGCCTGCATGCCTGCCTGCCAGGCATTCCCCTCTGGAAGATGATGGTACCTTTATGCTGGCGCTTACCTGGAGAAGCTCATTCTAATTTTCTGCTTATTTGCCAGAGCAGTGTGATCAGACACGCCATTTGAAAGGTGTATTGGGGTTTCTAAGCCTCATGAAACAAGGCAGAGGTTAACCCAGGCAACCATCAGGCTGTAGTTGAAAATTGGCCTGCCTTCAGAGGATAAAAGAGCAGTGGGAGGGTCTCTTTAGGCAAACATAGCTATCTAGTGAATACTAAAAAAAAAAAACAAAAACCTTGATCTTCAGGATGCAGAAAGAAGGAGCTTTCTGAACTTGGAGAAGGTTGGTAAACAGGACATTGACAGCCAAATGTTGGTGCCCCCCCACATCGAGGGAATGGGGACTGTGTCATGTGGATGCATTCCAGTTGGAGGAGAGCTTTGCTATGCAGAGATGCTCTCAGGTCAGGGGAAGACAGCAGGATTCTTGCAAACCAGATAGGTAAGTCAGCTCCTCAGAGCTGGATTTCAAATGAAACCTGGGCCGGTTCATTATTGTGGGGTGGAACCAGGAATTTCCATGGCTTTGATCAAAATCCTACAAAAGTAATTGTTGTGGAGATGGCTTGCTTTGAAGTTTTGAATTTGAATTTTGAGAGTATCCAAAATGCAAGCTAGAATAGGCTGAAATTTGTTTCAATGAAAACATTTTGGGAAAAAAAATAAAGAAAAACCCAAACTATGAACTCTCATGGAAACGAAGGTGGTTATCAAATACTCTTTCAAAGTCGATGGAAAATGTACATCATGTTTGGAATCATCTCGGTGAAAAGATTATAACACTCTTAAAATGAAAAAATTATAATATCTTCACTGAAGAGCAGACTGACTTTTACAAATTATGTTTTCCCTCTTTTTTTTATTATTTAATTTCAGCAGAAAAAATACAATACAGACTCTCTTGTGTACCTGATAATACAGTGGTGTGAGGAGTGAGGTCCCTGTTTACCAACTTGCAAAAGTCTTGAAAAAGATAAATAAGCTCTCATTTATTCACTGAACCTTCCTTTGGGAAAATCTTTCAGCCTTCCAAACATTTTTCTTCCATACAAATTCTTTTGAGCCAAAATTCTAACTCGATATCAATCTCTAGTGCAAATGAAACATAAAATCACTTTATACAAACACTGGTGATCAGAGACAGCTGACCTTAGCCCTACTCTGTTCCTTCTAGGGATTACTGTAACTGTGGTTATTGAGGAGGTAGGAGAAATATTTAAATGGAACTCCAGATGTGGTTTGCATCTGTGTGTGTGTGTACATGCAAACATTGTATTTATGTGTGTGTCTGTATACATATATATATATATATAGGCACTATATAGATATATGTATGTGTATATGTAGGTGTACATATATAAAGTACATGGGTTTGTGTTTTCCATAGCACTGGGAACTCATATCGAGACAGTGACATTTGATTGCATCTTGTATGATGAATAGTTTACACATAGCTGAAGAACAGAGTCACTATTTAAGCTGTAAAATATTCTGGTTTGCGCCACTTTCATCTTGATAGACGTTAATGTAACTTTCTTTTGCCAAACTGAAGATAAACTGTTTGTCTTGCAGTCTCATTCCAAAATAGAGAAATTACTTAAGTGCCTCACCCCTAAAAGGAACAGTATGTGATGAAACAGAATATGCCTGAACTTATATTTAATTTTGCTGACAAATGTCTTTTGAGTGACTGACTGCACCTCAGCTTCTTTTCCAGTCCTTTATTTTTATGAGTTTTTTTAAATACTGATCTTTCCACAAACTGGTGACACAATGACATTTCAAGATTGGAATTCCTCAGAACACATTTGATGAAATATATTTAACGTAAATATTCTGCTTCTTGGATGCCAAAACATTTTGCAGAGGTGCTGGTGTTGATGAATAGGGAGACTTCTGTATCCCAGGTTGAGGTCTCTTGTTATGTCTGATCTGAAAACTCGATCTCTCCAACTCAGAAATAGATGTTTCAACACAATTCCACACCCTTCCATTTTAAAAGTTTTTGTTTTCATTTCAAGACCATACAAAAAACTTGGAAAACTTGCACAGTTTTGGAATGGACTTATTCCACTATCACCCAG
The DNA here is from genome assembly GCA_013397915.1 of Daphoenositta chrysoptera. Classification (NCBI taxonomy): domain Eukaryota; kingdom Metazoa; phylum Chordata; class Aves; order Passeriformes; genus Daphoenositta; species Daphoenositta chrysoptera. Next base: position 300,037 of record VZRO01008252.1, read on the forward strand.
CCAGCTCTGCTCGACACCTTCTCACCCACAAATGACTTGTGCCAGGTTTCCAGAGATGGGTGTAGGGCTACAGCTTTGGGGTTTTTTTTCCCAGAAGTCACCTGTCATTTCACTGTAGCTTGAGCTTCCACAGACTTCTTTTTTTCCACTGAGTCAGGCTAAGGGCTGTGAGAGCAGACCACAAGCTCACACGCAGCCAGGGCTATGACTTGGCTGGCTGGCTCTGGGTTGCTGTTCCAGCCATCCTGACTGGTTTCAGCAGGGGGACCACTGTGGGCACATTTTTTAAACACAAACAAACAAACCAAAAAGAGTTCACAAATGCTTGCCTTCAAATTCCTGCACAAGGGTAACTTAGTTGAAACCCACACCTGGTTGAACAGGGTTAGGCTGTGCCAAAGAAAGCCTCTGTGCCTGTTTCATTTGAAACCAATGGAGGGAAGATAGTTCGTTAAGTCTGCGGTTTCCAGAAATGTCTCTGATGTGGAATTAAACTTCTTATGTTTTGAACTCTTGTTTTGTTAAATGAGTGCAATGTTAGTTGTACAGCCTGAATTTTAATGACCTGTTTCTTGGTTTAAAAGATGGAGTCACATTTTCAACCTTTGAGGCTGTGGTTGGAGATTAGGTAGATAAGTCAAAAGCCTGACCAACTCACCTAATTAGATTTTGGTTCTTGCAGTATATGCTGAACTTTACGGGTCGTGTTTCCACATACTGAACTCTCAGTCCATTTCCCAACACACCTTGAACTTAGAGTAAAACTTGAAATGTCTTATCAGAAATATTTTCTTCTTTGGATTTCCTGGAAGTCCTGGACTTGACCCACAGAAAAATACTTCTTTTTTTTTTTCTTTTTCCTTTTCTCTTCTCCCAAAATTAATGCATCCTTTGAAATTGTGAATAGTTTTGAAAAGGTGTCTCTCCTGTTAGCCAAAACAGTAACAGCAAATACTATGTTCTTCTTTGAAAAGCAGTAGACACTTCTATTCCACTTCTTCCATAGAGGACCTTGTGTTGCCATTCTCAGAAATACACAAGGGACAAATTCTCCAAGAGGTCATAACCCGCCAACCATATCAGAAATCAAAAGTGAATAGTGCTTGGAGAGGTGGCCTTTGGAGAATGGAGCACTGGTACCTGTCTGACAGGCTGTGGGCTCCTGATCCCCCTGACCATTTGCAAAAATGGGGCTTGGGGTGACCGAAGTGCCATAGGAAAATGACCTGCAGAGCTTTGGGAGATGCTTGGGGCTGGTCTGTGCAAATGGTTTGACATTGGTAGCTGTGAAACTTAGTCTGGCAGATCGTATGGGCTTTAGCCAGTCTAAACTACCTCACATGTGTGCTCCACAGCTGGTGGGCAGCAATCAAAGCAGAGCTTACAGGGGATGTCACTGAGACGAATGCAGAACATTAAGGCAAAAACATCCAACTCCACCTTCTACAAGCAGGAATTTATCATTGTGCCTGGCTGTTACAGTGGGTGGTCTCTGTACTACTAATATGATGTAGCTGTTAGAAAGGTATTTCCATCCCTCATAATTTTCTAGTGTTTACTTACCCTTGCTGTGACACTGCTATTGACTCTGAAGTTGTAATTGTAACTAATAATTCAGTAATCCTGATGATATATTGCAACAAATTGACCAGCAATTACATAGGAAACAGTATTGTGGCAGTCACTGGGGACTCCTGGCATCAGACAACTTTAATTAGAGATGACTAATACCTTATCCAGCCTCCAGGGTGCAGAGGATTTTGAGAGCTAAATGCTAACATTTCTATTAATTTACATGATCTTAGGAAATGTCAGTTTGCTAATTGTTCAAATAAAGGAGTCTTCTTTTGCAAAAATAGCGTAGTTTACAGAACGTGGAAGAAAATAATTTCAGCTGCTGTTAGCTTTAGCTGAAACCACCAGCATCCTAAGTTGCCAAGATCAATCAGTTGTGTAGGGAGAAGAGGAAGTGCTTGCAGAAGTGTCTGGCTCCCCTTCAGACAGTAAGTTGAAATTTCTTCTTCCTGTGTTCAGAAAATATTTTGAAATTCAAAATATGTGTGTAGCAATATAAGTTGGTTACCCAAAGAAGAACTATGCACATGAACTGGAAAGGAAAACTACCCCTCCTCACTCCAGCCTCTGCAAGAATGTTGTTTCTATTTTGGTGAAACATGTAGCACGTGTCATTGTTTTTCCAATATAGTAGTGAGATGCAACGTAACAAGCTCTTGAGATTTATAGGCTTCTTGCTACGGATTTTTAAACTACAAAATAGGAAAAGAAAGTCCTTGTTTTCTATGTCCAACCTCAAAATACATATCCATTTGCTTTAAAAAATGTGCAGTTTCCACAAGTGTAAATCACAGTTGGCAACAAACACCACAGGAGAGATCATCAGATACCTACCTGTCTGTCATGTGGAGGGCTGCCATTCCAGGTATCACTGTGCTTTCCTCCACAGAACCTCTAATACAGGCACTGCCATAATCCCTGTCTTCCTTTTGAATTGCATTCCCACATTTAGCTCTACTACGAAACCAGCTCCTCTGTGGTGGCTTCAGGGCAGTGGAAGAAATGCATTCAATTACACACACAAACATAACCATGGAAAGTTAAAATGGGTTCAGCTTCTTCCATACCTTTCTTATCTTACTTGTTTCCTAAGCTTTGGAACTGGAGCCTTGTTTAAACATAAGTTAGCATAACACCCTAATTTTAAATATGGACCTGTAGGCAGCAGTATAACATAAGTGTTAATGCAATAACTTTGAATGCAGACCTTAGCTGAACCCTAGAGCCCTGGTGGTTCTGCAGTACAAATACAGTCATTCAGGGGTGATCCTTTGCTTGGATAAAATGCTTCCATTCAAAAGTAATGAAAGTGTTTGAATTAATTAAGTTATAACTGAAGTTTTTCCACGATGTTATCTTAAAACAATAACCTAGCAGTGGTACCCGCAGCCTAATCAAAATCAAGCTTTGTGGTTTTAGGTGATACACAAACACTTCTCTAGAGCTGAGGTAAAAAATGTGGAGCATTTCTAAGGGAATTAAGAACCTCAAACTCACCTTCTGAAGTAATCTTGCTACTTAGAAGCAGCTTTTTCCAAGTGTTTATTGCCCCTTTCAACAGTAGCAAAGGGTAAATGATAAATAGAGAGCTGCAAGTCATAGGCAGGGATTTCAGTAAACCTGAGGTATCAGTGCAAAGGTCTGCAGCTATTCACACCTATGTACTTCTAGAAACCTGAGCCTAGATACCTCCCTAACTTAAAGAAAACATGGGAATTAATACCACAAAACCTAATCATGAACAGAGAAATGTGAGCCAGAATACCTTTAGAAAACAATTTTCAAAGGTATATTTTCCTCTCAAACTGTAAATAAACTGCCTGGGAGAGTTATTACACGAGTTTAGTTACAGAAGTAACCTGATTCTAACAGGGATCTGTCTGTCTGCTTAGCTATGTTGTTTAGCAAACCCGTAGCTAGGCTCATAAGCCACTGTTGAAAATTTTCTTTAGAGTTGCCCTGAAGCACCTGTACTGTAGCTGGGAAAGGAATGCACAAAGGAACAGAGCTGTTAAAAGCAAATACTTATAACAGAATAGGTCTTTTTATGTTAAAAGAAATCATACCTCTTGTGTAGTGTGCCTTAAAATGTTAGAAGCATTTCTGTCTGAAGCCATCCTGTGAAGTGAACAGAGGGCAGAAGGAAAGCTCCTTAAAGGCTCAGGCTCACATTGGGCTTTCCCTGGTAGAAATGGGTTTTGACTGCTGTCTTTTATAAATTAATTTTAATGTCACTTGTGCTGGAAGGACAGGTTGTCTCTTGATCCTATTGCTCACAGATGCTTTTCTTTGTGTACCAGAGAGACAAGAAATCACAGCATTTTAAAGAAAGAGGCAGCAAGGATTCTCCCTCCTGCAACCATTCTTCAGCCACAGGAGTTTCTGTAAGAGCTGTTTTGCTTCTCCCCTCAGCTTCCCAGCACTGTCCTACAGTTCAGACCATCACTAGCACAACTGGATGGTGATGAGATTTTAATTAATCTGGTGGAATCGGGAAGAGGGCTTGAGCATGGTTATGGTGCAAGATATACTTGAGGGATTTTTTTACTGTGTCTGAACCAAGCTTGAGTTAATCCTGAAGCTAATTTGAGATCAAAAGCACAGAGACTGTTTGAAATCTTATCTGAATCAGACTGCCAGATCATTTAAGGCAAACATTAGATAAGATTGCTTCAATTACTCCAATCAGTCAATCTTGGTAACTGAGATTGAGTTCTTCAGTTCAGAGGCTGATCAACTACTGTTAGATTTGGGTAATAAATGGGGTAAATAAACTGGCATGTATTTCTTAATGCTGTAGCTGGGCATCTGGAAAGACATCTCCTCTGCACATGGACCACAACATGGCTCAGACACAGCGTGGGTTCACAAGTCCAGGGCTATTGTCTACACCATACAAAGAGCTCAAGAGTCAGCATTTGAGTTTTGACGTACTGCCAGTTTAGGCACAAAAAAATTCTCACCTTTCCAGCGGCATTGCCATTGTTAATAGACTTAGACCACTAGATAAAAAAAATACTGTTAACACTCTCTGTGAAAACTGAGTGGCCATAGGAGATGGCCACTGCAATATGAGATAATTATTAAAATGTTCTAACTGAACCTATAGTACACTAAAGTTCTGGCTGAAATCCAGACAAAAATCAGCTCATTTAAAAACATACCTGTGTGTGAGGATATTGGCTGTTTCATCTGCAGTGGTTTGTGTTAGAAGGTAGATAGCTCAGCTATCAGATACCAGGTCATGTGCACAGAATTTTGCAGATATTCTTCCTAGGAGAGCTTTTTTTTTCTTTTTTCATGATTGGTTTTGGCTTGCAGTTCCCATGGTTTAGAGTTCAGGTTGGGCAGCTGGAATTCAGAACTGGAAATGTGGGGCCAAGTTTTTGGCCTTTGCTTTCTGGTGCCCGCCCCAAGTAAGGTCCCTGGGTACATCCCCGCCTCTCTTCCCAAACTGTAAAAGGACTATCAAAGGGTTTGCCTGCCTTAAAAATGAGTTGAAGCCTCTGACCAACTGCAAAGTGAAAAGGGCTTTTACTTTCTCCCCTGGTTTTAAGCTGTTTAGGACATGTAACTCTTACTTGTATCTTTCCTTTTGGTCATTCCCTCTCTTTTATGGACCAGGAAGAAAGTATAAAGTTGTTTAAGAAAAAATTGTTCATTTCAGGAAAAAAATACTGTTGCTCTGAATTACAGATTTTCAGCTCCCAAAAATACAAACTTGTGATTCAAACCAGAACTAGGCATAAGTATCTTTTTTTTCCTTGCTATAAATGCAGCTACTTCTGTACCCAAATGGAGACTCAGAGTAAGGCCAACAGATTCCTTGGACAGGGTCTGAATTCAGATAAAAGGCTGAGGCCCCAACCCACCAAGTCACCTCACATGCAAAAGAGGCCAGAGGAATCAATAACATATGTAATTTACAGCATGGCAGTAATAGTGGAATTTTATAGTGGCTTTCAGTTATAGCCTTGAAATTGATCTCTTTACCTTCTGTGTATTAAATATGCATAACACTTGCTGGGAGCAAACCAAGTGATGTGCATTAGATCCCAGTACATCAAAGGAGCCCCAGTGCAAAGTTGCCACCCATTTATTTTGGGTGCCTATGTTATATGGTAAGCTACATGTCTCAAATATGGTTGCTTCTCCTTCCACATATACCTCACAAGTTCACAAGACATAGCTTTAATATTAGTAGTAAATTTTTATTTAAGAAAAAAAAAGGCAAATTCTTTGGTAAATATAATAAACACCTGGTTATGATTGGGGAAGAGATTGCTATTTGAAGTCATTCTGAAAGGTTGATAATGCTTCTCCTAAAACTGTCTACAAAATCCCCTCCCTCTTTTGCCCCAAGGCCTAAAAATACATCTTTCTTTTCCCCTTTGATATCCTGACACTTTTCTCAGGAAAGGTCTAGTAGGAAACAGTGCTTAAGATCCAAGGGAAAAGTTCTTATCTATTGCCTCAAACTACAGCTTTTACCTGCTTAACACCTGTAGTTTGATTGATAACACTTTACAAGATGCGATAAAGACACTTAATGCCATTAGCAGTATTCACACAGTGGTAATCTTTGCTCAGAATTACATGTTCAGTCATTAGCAGCAGTAGTTTCTATTTTCAACTGCAAGCCAATTTATCGGGGTGTGCAAACTTCACTGAGGACACGCAGTCCCAGCACGAATATGACCAAGCACATTCTTGTTTCATGATTAGATCTGTACGAAAATGAGGAGGCAGTGCCTGCAGTTGCTTTGTATTGTGAAGCAGCTGTGGAAAAACCTGTTGCTGTAACAACTGATATAGCAGTTGGGAGATTTGGTGCACAAATCATGCACCAAATCATGCTCAGCATATTTATGTGATTGCCTCCTGTCTGTGTCTTCTCAGATGTGATGTACAGCCTGGTGAGATCCCACATGGGTGTGCACACAGACCTTCAGACACCTTTGGGGAAATGACAGATATTTTAGCAAAAGCACAACCCTCTACTTTGTTCTGCAGTTTTCATAGTTCACAGACCCAAATTTTGGAATGTCATACTGGCTCAGAGATCCTGGTTTTTCCCTGATCTATCTTCTTGTGTGGTTACTGTTTGTTTTCACAAAATGAGCGTATGCTGCTCTGTAGTGGTGTAAATTAGTTTCCTCAGGTGCTGGGTAAAACATCAGAGATTCAAAGTAATAAAAAGAAGCAAAGAAAAAAAAAGAAAGAAAATCAGAAAGCAGGATCATCTTAATGTCCCCTGGGGCTGTACAGTCACAGCAGTGGGAAAAGAAAATTTCTTCATGGTGGATCTGGGAGAGAGGGATAGGCCAACCCTATAGGAAGTCCAGAAATTGAGGGCTATCACTTGGACTGCTGGCATTTAAGGGCAGTCCTGCCAGATGAGGCTTAATAGCATTTAAACCTACCAGTCTACAGAACAAGGGAAGGAAGAATCAGTTCCAGGTCTTCTGAGCGTGCCAGGCTTGTCTCTACTTTGGTCTCCTTCCAAAGCAGTGCTGCTCTCTGTGCCTCCATAGTGTCAAATCACACCCTGAGAAAAATCTTTTCAAACACTGTGGTTTTCTGTAGAAGGACACAACCACTCTGATCAGCTCCTGAGTTATGGTTATTGAAGAACCAAGTATTCCTACTCATTCCAGGTGAAATGACAGGCACCAGCTGGCTAGAGTTCTGTCCATGGAAGAAGGCAGAGGTCTTCTTCCCATCACTCTTTTACATCACAAAAAAAAATCTTCAGGGGGACACAAAGACAGACCATGTTTGTAAAGCGCTTCCTGACCACTCGTTCTGTAGGGAAGTGTTTTAAGACTCTTTTTGGTGTGTGATATTTTAAAATAATAACATCAATGATCTTCATAAATGACAGAAAGTGATGCCTTAAATACCTGTTCAAAAAGCAACTGTATTATGATCACATTAGCAGGATGGTTGTGCTTTTTAATTGTTCACTTCCATTGCAGAGAGTTGCTAATTAAAGATGTCATGTAGACCCACACAGGAAGGAAAGAATTTCACAAAATATCCTGTTTCCCACCCATTGGATGGGAATAGAGTGGGGGGAGAGAGAATGAATCAAAGGATGAGCACAAGAATATAAAGCTAAAGCTGCAATAGTGACAATAAGGGTTTGTTCTTTTCCACAGGAGCCTGTCCCAAGAAAGGATTCCTGATGGGACATTTCCTGTTCACATTACTGTCTTTCTCATGAGAATCCACTCTCAGACCCCATGCCTCCTTGTGGACTCTGACAGATGGTGGCATCCAGCTGGACCCTGACTGAGCACAGTAAGGAAGACATGACATGAGACAGTACAAGTGGTGCTGGAGTGTGAGGCAAAATCCACAGTCAACACTCACGTTACGAGAACTGCAGCAAGAATAAAAAAATATTTATGTGATTGCTTGTGGCTACTCCAAATAAAAATAATGCAACAGATCTCAAGAATGCAAAGATGCTACAAGAGTTTTATTCTATTTTGTTTAATGAATGTTAAAGTATACCTATGGGGTCCTGTTCCTATGAAAAGATTTCTTGAGAAGGGTTAAGCGTATCTGATGATTGTCAAGAATGCCTAGGAATAATCTAAATATATTTGATACTCTGTACAATTGCCCTTGGAATAGCTGTTCTGCCAGTGGCACTTTTGGTCTAAATCCCTACTCCCAGCTGTCTTGAGGGCTTGAGAAAGCAATATTTGCTAAGTAGATATGGTAGGGATGCTGTTCAGCTGGGCAGTAGCATGCTCCCTCACAGATTGATGCAGATGGTGGAAAACTGGGAGAGGGTGGATTTTCGAAAACATCATCACATGCTGTGGTTTCCGGTTTTGTCCCTAATGACACTGTCCAGAAAGCTGTGGCCTTCACAGTAGCAAAGACTTGGCCATGCACTTCTGCAACAACAGGTGTGCATTTTCTTTTTTTTTTTTTTTTTTGGGTCCTCTAGTGGTCTGTTTGGAAGGAATTAGTAATGGCTAGAAAATACAGATTTTCTTTGGAATACAAAAATGAAAATAATCAAAGGCAATGTAGAACACAAACTGTAACAATTTTCCATGAACCTGAGGTATTCAATACACTCATTGCACAATAGCAGCAACAAAATTTAGCTGATTTAAATACATTTAAATGCTTTCTATTACATCTGAAGAAGCAATCCCAGGAGAACTAAAATGCAGAGACCTTACTCAGTAATTCTTCTTCCAGAATTATTCTCCTACCACTGCTTTTTAGGAATAGCTGTAAAACAGCTGTTTTGTGATATCACCCACTGGAGACAAACCTGCATTGGCTAAAACCACAGGGAATATCATACAGTTCCTTATCATATCTCTGAATTGCCTATCAAGATCATCTCAAAATGGAAGAGAAGTTGCCTATGGGTTGTGAGAGGTGAGAGCAAGCATTACTAAAGGGAAGTCCAAGGGATTATGTGCCTCCCTGAAAAAATTCACTCTTATATTCTTGTATTTGAGTATTTTCAGTTCCAAATCATACCCAGGAAATGTGGTTTAATTTGCATTTTTGAGGGTTTTTTTTCCTTTTCCTTTTGACTAATTGTTACTTTTTACCTGAAATCACTGTTTATGTCTTTCAGTAGTTTATCACCAAGAACACCTGTGTGGGAACTGAAGGTGATAAGGAAATTTTCAATATATCACTGTTTTCTATTAGCAAGGTGTGAGCATGTATAGAAGTTGCTATCTGTCTCCTATTTAAGTAAGATAAGGGAATTATGAAGTGGGGTGTGTTCTACCTATGGTTAATTTGTAAAATCCCACCTAAAGAGATAAACACCAGGAAGCTGTAAATTAAATGCAAAAACAATGTCTCAAAAATGTTCACTAAGGGATTTTATCATTCAATGTTGTTCCAGAGCAAATCTTGTATTATTCTCTTATTTCTATAAAACTTGTTAATGGCCATGCCACAGTGAAGTATTCCCTTACATCACACTTGGAAATTGTGTTTGGGCAGCTTCTGGTTTTTATACTGGATTAGTGCTTGCAAGGATGTATGGTTAAATACAAATACAGGGAGAATCCTTAATATAAATAGAGTTGTTTGGGGAAAACAAATTTTGAGGAATTGTGCTGAGCTAATAGGAGGGTTCGTCTTTGTAATTTCACCCCAGGTAGTGAGGAAAGAAGACTTGTTCTTTGAAAATACTCATTTGAAAACATCCTGAGCTGAGAATGACACAATGAATGAAGGATGGACTTTGTGGACAGCACTGGCCTGAGAATCAGGATACCTGTCGTGTTTTCACAGCTTTTCCTTTCCCTCACCGTTAAAGGGTGCCTAAATAGTGCTGGATTCAGAAGCCTCAATTCTTTTGTGGATCTGTGCATTTCCTTCTTATTTTTGAGTTCCCTGATAGGATACCAATGCCACTATGCTTCTCACTTCTTTTAGACTGAAAGCTTCTAAAGTGCTCTTGCCCTGTGCATATTCCTGTTACAATGTAAGATTGATCTGCCTCTCTCAGACAGATGTAGTTGAGTGCCTGTAGTCAGTCCTTCATACACAGAGCTGAAAAGCATAGAAACACTGTTGTCTAACCCGAGGCATTCTCCTACCTCCATGTTTAGTATGCAAGTATGGAGTCTGGCTTTTCGATCTGTTGAATGCCTAAAGCATCTTACCTCTCTTTGAAGACTTGATTTTGCTTATCTTACTTTTTTGAAACTTCTCAGATATCTGCTTTTCTCCTCCACATGAGACAAGAATTCTCAATGGCATAATGCAGACCTCCTAGCAGGCTAACCCATCACTAGCTGGGCTGGAAAACCTCGCCAGTCTTGCTCTGCATTGGTCAAGATTTATCACTGTAAATGTGCTTCTTGACAGAGACTATACAGAAGTTGTTTCTGCTGACATGAAACCACCAGGAGGCTTTTGTCTAGCTCAGAGATCTTGACTCTGCTTCACTGATCTCAAAACTGATGTCAGAAAAAGCCCTGCCATCCTGCTTTTTTTTTTTACGGTTCTTCTCATATCTCCCTTTGTTTCCAGTGTGAGACCCTGTCTTCTGGTATGAGTCTCCCTGGGTGAGCTTAGCTCTCTCTGGCCATGCCAGGCAGCCTCCATTGCTTGCAGCTGCTTTGCTACATGAAGGGACTTAGGTCTTGCTTCCATTGAACTGAAAAGTCTGGACTTGGCAAGCTCCTTGGCTTAATGAGGTCTGCAAACTGTCTTTGAATCCAAGACTCCCATGATGGTAATTGTTAGCACTTTTCAGCACAGCAGTCTTTATATGGGGTAAAATATTCAAAAGTGCTTAAGTGAAGGTCAATAAGACCTAGCTATTAAAATAAATAAATAAATAAACCCCAGACCCATAATTAACAGATGTTTGTGGTCCTGCAATAAGTGAAACTATTTTAACAGCACTTTGGTAGAAACCAAATGCTGAAGTAACCCTTTGGTTAAAAAGCAGCATAGCTGTGCAGCCCGATGGGAAGGGCTCCCTCACAGAGAATAAAGGAGCCTCTGGGTTCAGGGAACAGCTTACTACACAGACAAATCAAAACAGAACCAAAAGGAGGGTGCTTGGAAGGGCTTCCACCTGCAGAGCTGCACCTTGGGGGAGCGTCTTGTCTGCAGCAGGAGAACCTGCTGCTGTGGAGGCAGCTGGTTCAGGCAGTGACACCTCACCTCATTTTCCTATGAGTTGCTTCCATGTCTGGAGCACCACAAAACAGGCAGCACGGAGAAAAGCTGCACAGCAGACTGGCTGCATGGAAAGCCACAGTCCAGTGGTCCCCCCTTAAGCTGAGAGATGGCGAGTAGCATCTCCAGGGAAGGGACATGGAAACTTCAAACACCTCAGTAAAAACCAAAGTATTTTTCTCTTGCATACTAGCTACTGAATAAGAAGTGGCAGAACACCGTTTCTTCCTTTATGAAATCGAGCCTTTTAATTTCCTTTGCTTTTACTACATGTGTCCAAAAACGAAGTGTTTCATTTTGGGGGTCAGAAAGAGTTTTTCAGTGCACATGAGGCTGTCCTCTTTTCATTTCATGGAAAAAAAATTAGGAGAGGGGGAAGAGAGGGAAGTTGCATCTGTTTAATGCAAGCTTCCAAAATATTTTGAATTCAGCAGTCACAGTGAAAATAAATGCAATTATTCATGCAGCTCTACTCACTTTGCACACAGAAGCAGTGAGCTGATTCACAACTAAAGATATTTCATTTTACGACATTCATTTACATGGTGAAGTAGTGAAATTGAGAATGGGAATATGTATTTTGGATTCAGGACCACGGTTTTTGAGAATATATGATGGAAATCGAGTACAAATCCCACTTAGATTTGAGTTCCTCCTCCTGTTAAAGCCTGCAGCTTGTGCAGTGTATCTGATTGTTACTTGCTTTAGTAGTAATAAGCTGGTGTAGGTTGGAATAAAAGCTTTTCAGAGTAAACCTCAGCTCCTCTGATCTGAGATCTGACTAGCTTTGACCCAAGTACTAGACTGCTTTCTCCTGCAGGCTGTGGAGGTATGGTGCGAAATGAGAGAATCATTTCCCTTTAGGTTGAGCAAAAGAAACGCAATTTATGGCAACAAAAACTTTGGAGGCTAACTTGCTGTCTCATTTATCCTTCTAAACGTAAATGAAAATCACATGTAAAATTTTATTATTAAAACAACTGTCACTTTTGGTTATTTTAAGCCTGAACTCTGCCAAATGCAAATACAATAAATAATTTTAGAGAGAAAACTGGGTAAGCCAGCCCAAAATCTGCTTTTGTATTTTTTTTATAGAGATGCCAAGACTGTTTGATCAGCATGGGAGAGCAATTTGTTGACTCACGAACCTAGCTCTCTCTGATTACTGCTTACATAGCACTTTGGAAAGGTTGGCCAAATACCTTCAAGTCAAGTACCTTGTTATTATGAACATGAGTGCCAGTAACAAAGAAAAAATAGCCTACATGTCATTGAATAATAAATCATGGAGGCAAATAAATGGCTTTTCTAAGAAATGCTCTATTTACATTTTGTCACGTGACGCGGCTTTGCTTATGCTCATGGATGTGATAACACTTAAAAGAATACTTCCTTTTCACTGCAGCATCTTGGCATCAATCATCTCAGTGCAACTGCATATTCTGGGATCTGTTTGCAATCAGGCAAACGAAGCAGCAAGGGAGATTTAGTGGTAAGACCAATTTTTAGCTGGAGTGCTGAAGCTGTGTAGGTAAACATAGCTGGCCTTCCTCAGCGGTCACAAACTACCTCCCTCACACGAGCCTTTGGCATAATTACTCAAGCAGAACAGGTATTCATCCTCTCTAAGCACCACATAAATGAGGCCATGGTAAAGTTATGCAAAGGAAATATGTATCCAATCTGATAAGAAGTCCCTAATAATTGCTGGTATTTTCCATAATATTAGTTTAGGGCTAGAGCCACAAAAAAGGTTTAGGCATGTAAGCTCTGCCTAACTGCCTTGTAGGCATTTGTGGCCAATATTTAGATCCTCAAAACCCCTGTTCAGCTACTGCCTAACCCTAGAGGCGTCTGAAGTCTGCAAGTGCCTATGTCCCTGCCAGTAAAATTCCTGAGGTGCCCAAAGGTCTGCTCCTGGGCATGCCAGGGACTGCCTCTGTTTTCTCTTTCTTCTTTTTTACTTTCCTCTTCCATTCCTGAACTTGGTAAGTATATATTCAGCTCATGTTTAACCCCTGATGGCATCCACCAATGAGAGCTCTGACAAATGTCCTTTGAGAAGCTCCAATTGTCCCTTGACCCCAAAAAAGCCTCCCGCCAAATCCCACAACCCCAAAAAAGTAGTGCAGCTGCTGGAAATAGTGGTTTGACCTCAGTCTAAGCTCTCCACAGTGACAGGACACCTGACATCAGGTCCTTTCTCTGCCAGAGAGGGGACACCCCCGCTACTGCAGTGCTCCAAGCTGAAGGCAAGGATTGTTACCTAGTCTAGGGCATCACGAGGGTTTCCCCAGATGAGGCTGATGCTCTTTTGCAGGGTGTGGACCTGCCTCTCTTGGCTGCATGAGGGACATCCCCGGAGCTCTGCCCCAGCTGGCAAGTGTCCCTGTGCCCTGCTGGCCAGCCAGAAGATCTGTTTCCCTGTCCCAGTCAACACCCTGGGGTGCCAGGCACAGTGCCAGCTTCAGCAGGGAGGGCCTGGGAGCACTGCAGCTTTCTGCCTCCAGCCTGGTGATCCAGGAATTTGGCAAGAGTCTCAGGCTGTGCTTCCGGATGGCCAAACCACCCGTCCCTGCTGCCAAGAAGGGGGAGGCCCTTCTCCCTCACCCCACGGTCAAAAGCCCTGCCCTCTCTTGTAGCAGTTCTGGCATCACTGGCCTCTGCTGAGGCAACTCAACTTCCCAAAATGCCAGAAAGATTACCCCTCACACCCTTGGCAGGTGTAGCCTTCTCCAGGTTTAGTGAGTTAAGTCATCCCGTGAGGGATCCAGCCCTCTCAGAGCTGGCTGGGAGAAAGCCTTGTGAGCTGCCCTGCTGGTGGGCGTGAGCTGGTGCCAGCTCCAGCAAAGGCTTTCTACAGGCATCCCAGAAAAATAACTAAGAAGCCTAACTTTTTTCCTTTCTTTTTCAGAGATGAAGTTTAGTGGCTGGTGTGCAAAATCAGCCTGTGGCCATCTCGCACATGAGCTGATGTTCACTAGAAGTGGCAAATGTAGGTACCCTACACCAAAGGAAGGTGCAGGCTAACATGAAACCACTGCTTTTTTGCTAGAAAGATACTTCTTCTACTGCCTTTTTAACTGCCTTCAGATGAATCATATGACAGCAGGTGTGGAAATGTGCTCCACAGTAATATGGATCAGGTGAATGGGATGGAGGCATTTTCCCCTTCCTGCTTTACATCCTGTCAAATGAGACCTTGGAGATCAACAATAAAGAGAATGCCAAATGGAGCAGGTAGGAGAGTCAGCAGAAGGAAAGTGAGATAAAAAGTCAGAATATACCTGGGGTTGGGAGGAAGAAGGAAGAGCCCATGGCTTTCCTGGTGTTTCCTGGATTTAGCATCCTGCTCCTTCACAGTAAGTGGCTGCCTTCACTTCTTCAGTTAAAAAAAGCTAGAGAATCTCACAGAAGTTTTATTTGTGTCCTTCCTGTTGGGCTTTTAGGAAGGAGACCTCACCCTGGTTGGGTATAGCTGGGCATCAGCATTTAACATTCCCAGAGGGAGTGCAAATGACTCAGGCATGGAGCTGCAATTTGCCTTTTTCAAAGTGCTAGGACTCTTTGGATTCAAGTTGTTATGCACAGGTAGGTGGCTGCATAATTTCAAACCTGTTATTGATCCATCTTTTATTTTGGTGAAGAAACAGGAGAAGAATTTTTTCTGTGGCCATCCAGACTTGGATGAATTGTGCACACACACACACATATACTTGCCTGTACAGTTTCCAGTTCTTGGATGTATTCTTAGACCATGGTTGTACTGGTAGCAGTAGGAGGTGAATCCACAACTTTCCAACAGATAGCCCAATGTCAAATATCTAGTAGAGGTTACATTTGGACCAGAGGGTGGTTGATCCCTGGAACAGGCTTCCCAGGGCAGTGGTCACAGCACCAAGCCTGTCAGAATTCAAGAAGCATTTGGACAATGCTCTCAGGCACATGGTGTGGTTCTTGGGGTATCCTGTGCAGGGCCAGGAGTTGGACTTCAATGATCCTTGTGAGACCCTTCCAGCTCAGGTTATTCTAAGATTCTAAGCAACTGGGGCAGTTGGCTGGCCTGTCTAGTGAGGTTTGAGTTTGAGAGCAGTGTAAAATGACATGATGTAAGTGTAAGAAGGACAGGACTTGCACTTCACACCTGCTGATGGCTCCATTGTTTCATGCTAGCTCAACTATGTGGCATCTCTAATTTGGTCTCAAAAATAAATATTTCATTTCTTTGATTTTTCAGTATGTGGTCACTTCATATAAATATCTTGACTTGATAGATGTGCTACAAAACAGTAGGATAATGCACTTAACTCCTTTTCTGTCACTTGTATGTTTAACTTAAGATTTTCTGTTAGTGTTGAGTGCTGTACAACGCCTTCTGCATATCTGTGAATTCTTACAGCACCAAAGGCAGAGCTGTAACCACCTGGAGGAGCTTCCTGGTGACACAGAATTGCAAAGAATCATTAACAAGCAGTGTGTTATACCCAGTCAGAAAACAAACAAAATGGTTTGCTGTTCGAGTGTCTGCTCCCTCCAGCTTCTACCATGTGATGGGCTTAAAATGCTGGGGATGCTTTTGCTTTGCTTTCTCCATATCTCACCCAATTTCCAGCACGGTGTAAACCATGTTTTTTCTCAGTCAAAGAATTAAATGGAGGTTAAATAAATAGTGTTGTCAGCTTCTGCTCTCTTACAGCAGCTTGAATTTGAGGCATGTATTATAGGAGGTCTCTGGTGTTGCTGCTCTCTCCCCTGCTCTCAGCTCTGCTGCTTGGTCTGTGAGAAAATGTGTCCTCCTGGTAGTGCCATATTAGAAAGGAGGGGTGAGTGTTTCCTGTCTAGTGGAGCTATCATCAGGTTTCAGTCCAAATAAAGCTGAGAGGGTCTGCAGATTGGGAGGCTTTTCTGGTGAGATTTGCTCTGTACATTTGTTTTTGTAGTACTAGAGTTGCCAATCAAAGAAGCAAGCAAGTCACTGCTTAATCCAATGCAGACTAAACAGCAAGGGGACTGGTTATGGGAATTTGCTTACAAAGAGATTTCCTGTTCTATTTGGAAGTCAGTCCCAGTGAAAATAAGATATTAGGGGGATTTACTTGGTCCCTTAAAGTATAAGTGTACAAGTGATAATCCCAGGTTAGCATGTGAAGAACATGGGCAGGAATCTGAAAAGTAGCCACAGGGAGAGACTTTTTCTCAATTGTATTGAGGGGGACCCTTTCAAACTGACAAACGCCTTAGTTTTGTCTTGGTTGTCTTACTTTTCAGACCATAACAAGTGTGTAGATCCTTGAAAGACAAATTATGGCAGGTTGTTCTTTTGCAATCATACTGGCAAGTTTCTCTCTTAGCGATGAGCTAAACTGTTAGCATGTTTTACAACCTCATTTTCTTTTGGTCGTCCTGAATTTTCATGTAAATGAGGGAGTAGTCACTCAAACAAAAGTCTCCAGGCATAATTTTAGAAATTAGTTTGAATATCAAATTGCTTCATCTGATGCAATCACACTCTTCCAAATGGGAAGACTAGAGCAGGTTTGTCATTTGTGTTGCCTTGGGGGAACTCCAGGATATGTTTTATGTAATCACACTACCATATTATGGTGAAGCTAGAATGAAGCTGAGGTCAGGAGTTACAAACTTAGGATACCCCTGGGCAGCAGTGGCCAGTGCATAAAGAACAGCCTGCAACTTTTTCCATGACGCAGTGAGAGTTTGCTCCTTTTGTTACCCTCTGAAGAAGTAGAACTGAAGCTGCTTTTCCAAAGAGGCTATAAATGAACTACATCATCATCCTTCCTATACTGCATAATACAAGTCCTGCTAGAACAGCTTCAAGGATGGTCAGATTGCGTTCAGCATTTTTGCTTGGAAAATTCCTCTTTGGAAAATTAACCAGCAACAATTTCCATGAGTGTTAGCTGGTACACTGGGAGGGGCTATTGCTGTGTGGTTAATGAGTGATACAGTTGTTGGCTTATTACTCATTCATAGGCTGTCCCATTTCCTCTGAGGAAGGGAGAGGAGATGAGCTTTTCCACTGCCTACTCCTGGCTGTGGGTATGGTAGTCCAGATGGCAACAGCACTGGCAAGAGCTACAAATAAAGGGCTGGACAAAGCAGAGAGCTGCAGTTCTTGGTGATTGGAGGTGTTGGTATCAGGAATTACTCCTGGCTATGAGTTAACAGAGGAAGGAGTTCACAGCACTGGTCAGTAAAGTCATAAGGACCACAATTACAGCCACTTCCCAATCAAAGCCCTTTTACTTCCTCCTTTCATTTGGAAACAAATGTGCCAGCAAGCAGTTTTGAATTACTAGAGTCCAGTCAGAGTTTATCTGAGCCTACACCACAGGTGAAACCTTCTTTTTAGATGTGCTACAGGCATGAGCATGGCCCCTGCCAGTCCAGTCTGTTTCTGGCTGCTCTCTGTCCTTTGTGTTATGAAGCCCCATGAATTTTCCTTGTGCTGAGTAATGGTATTTGCCCCTCCTTCCCCATATATCCCTCTCCTAGTAGATGTTCTATATTAATTCTTAATGTGTATCCTATAAATTTCCTCCTACTCTTCTGAATAACTTTTGGTTGTTAGCCAAGTTAAGATTCATCCTTACGCATGCCATGGTTTTGTTCTTTTAGATATCTATTTGCTTTCAGAAGTATACAGACATCTGTTTTTAGCTCAGATGCATTTCCAGCCTTCATATCCATATATCCACATGGAAATGCTAATCAAGTTGAAAATCTGTATTTTAGTTCTTAAGATACAGACTTTTGATGAACAAATGCAGTTTACTGAGGTAAATTTAACTGATGCCTGTTGTGACACTACAATTCCTTTCATATTTTGAGATCCCTTCAATATTTCAAGATTCACGCATTTAGACTTAAGCTGGAGTTGAGATCTGTGAGGATTCTTCTTTTAGGGTGAGGTGTGTGATGGTTGTAGCAGATAATTTATTTTCCAAATATATGTTTGATTCTTTTCTGTAGCCCTTGGCAAAGTCTTTGTCTGTACTTGAATGTATAACAAATTGTCAAGCACATGAGCTATATATTATTATAGTCACTATTTCTGTGGGTTTCCTGGTGTAATGTCAAATCATGTGATACTTGTGTTGTGTTCATCTGCACTTTGTCTTAATAGTCTCATGGATGGCAAAGCCAAACAAGAGCAACAAGAGAAGATGTCCTAGTTTGAGAATGAGGTCTGTGCTGCCTTTCTTTAACTGGTAAATTGAATCTTAATATCAAATTTTGCTTGTATCAATTATCTTTGCTTGTATACGTTAACTTGGTCAGTAAGTGTCGATTTCTCCAGTTATTTGCTTTACTAAGCCTTCCATTTTTTTACTTGGATATGAGATATAGTGCTTCATAGTTCTGGGTGTTAATCTTGTCGTCTAAATCAATCCCTTTTTATGACATTGATCTGTTTGGCATCTCTTGAAAGCATTCTGCATAGTTCATATTCTCATTAATCGTCACTTTGAGTTTCCTCATACGAGAACAATTACAGTTTTAGCCAAATACACAATGCTTTCATGTGGAAAGAGCTATGACATATCAATATTGATTGCTGGTTGTGTTTCTAACTGTACTGACTCAAATTTGTTTGTGTTTTCTATTTGAAATTGCTGCATTTATGCTTTGTGCACCAGCTTGTTGCAGTTAGCTTCCTTGGTGCTTCTTGGGTTGACTGGTATTTTTTTGAAGTTAGCATCAATTTTGGCACATGTCAGTTAGAGTAATTTCCCATTTCCTCTATAAACTTAGATCCTGGAAAGATGATTCAAATTTCCCTCTACAGCACAGGTTGGTTGGAAGCAATTCTGCCAAGGGAGTTCCATGCATGGGTACGATTGTTTCGCAGCATTTCTCTTCCAGTTATGTAGCAGGGCACCAGCCCCAGTTCCAGCAGTCTTCCTAAATTCTGAGTCCACCCAGAACAGCTTGAAGCCCAAGAGGAGGTAAAAATGCTAATTTCAGCCCAGAGACATGGCTGGGACCTCCACCTAACTCTGAGCTGAGAAAATAGAGGCACCACCACGTCTGCCTCTTGCATGGGTGGGGAAGGCAAACACAAAGGTCGTGGGAGGCACCTGCCCCACCTGGAAGGGCAAAGAGAGGTTTCTGAGGGGACATTTGAGGGCTCTTAGCAGAGGCCAGTCCTAGTCAACTCCTTGAAGCAAAAGCTGACAAAGGTCAGCTTTTGGTCCCCTCCCCAGGAACGGTGCAGTCTCCCCAAGTGCCACACACCTCTCAAAGTGCTCTTTCCTTTAGTCCTCAATCTTTCCTCTTCTCTGATATGGAAGCTGCTAGAGTGCACATTAAATGGGCTACTTTTGTTTATTTCTCCCTCATTGCACAGTTGAACTTTGTCTTAAGTAAAATACAGTTCTATGCAGACTAACTATAAAACTGCAACCTCTGTACTCAATTTTTCCCTAAGTGGCACAGTCTCTAGGTCTTTACAGAATTTATTGTGCTTTATTCCATAAAGAACATTTTTGCTTTCAATGTTTTGTGTGCTTGAAGTAGGAAAATATTTCATATGATGTTTGGAATCAAGAGTAGCTATGCAGATTTTTTTTTTTAAAAAAATAATGTTTTGACAATCTCCATAAGCTTTCTGATATATTTACTTTGAAATTATTTTGGATTCACTGTATGTTTCCTACAAGTTAAAGCTGATACAAATCACGTGTGGTATTAAGTACTTGATCTCACCCAAAAATTCGGTTACGTTTTACTCACTGACCTGTCAAAATAATGAATCAATTTCTTTGTTATCTGGATAACGATGGCCAGCCACAAGGTATTTTATTTTATTCTTTTGAAGCTTACATTTCACTCTGAGGAAACTTTTTGTAAACTGGTAAACATCTGAATGTAACTAGCAAATTTTATAAGATTTTAGTATTATCGCTATTGTAAATTTTGTAACACATAGAACCAGAAACCTCAGTAAAACTCAGAAATTAAAGGAACATTAAAACCCAGCATGTTCTTGTGCATGTAATTTTTCACCATTCCCTGGAACATATCACTTTAAAAAGTGTCTAAAATAATGGCTTTCGTTTCTAAAGAATGTTAGGGAATGATCATATTAGAAGTTTGGTCCTCTTGATTAGAATTTTAGTTACACAGGGAAACAAGTAGAAATTTATGCACTGTTGTTTAAAATGTGGTTATAGAAAGTCAGACTTGTAAACATGAATTCACTAGTAATTTTAAATCTTCTGAAGTGGGAAGATTCAATAATATCAAAATAGTAGTGTTAAATATTACCAATGTCTAAGTATTAAAACAATGTGCCATGAAATGTGCCATGCTATCAGTATCATAGTGCCATAAATAAGCTGCCTGTCAACAAAGAAATATTTTGTGACGTACTGTGTACCTTAATGTGCAGATGAAGCAAATGAGAAACAGGAGTTAATGAAATATGGGTGTTGTCCCAGAACCAAATAGGATGTTAAAGGGCAACAGATTTTGGAACAGCTGTCCTGTGACACACAGTAATGAAACGAGATTGAGGTTTTTTTCTGGTTCAGCTCAACAAAGTTGCAAAAATTTCTCACTGTATTGTCAGAATATGTTCTGCTGCATATTTCTTGGCAAACTTTGTACATGGATAACCCCAATAGCCAAGATGTTCTGAGACCTGCATTATCTTCTGCATGGAAAGGGACAGTGAAAAGATTGTCTCTTAAGTTTTAAAGGGGAGAAGTTAAAAGTATATAAAATAACAAGAGTTAGAAACAATTTAAGTCTAGTTCTCCTGTTTGGTCATTCATAACAGGACGGTTAGAGAACACAGCCATGAAAGACAAGAAGTTTGAACTGATAGAAGACTTTGTGTTGTTCTTTTAAATAAAATACAAAAGCTACATTTTGAAAATATTGCCCTATCAGGTTTTCTTACCATTGAACTGTGAGACGGAGCAGTTAATGTACTCTTAGAGATGGTCACACCATTTAAAAGCAAAGTTAATGGGTTGGACATGTTATGAGTCAGACGTTATCTGTTGAGCTGTTTGGATGGTGGAAAGGGCTTTGGCAAGAATTTCTTTGAAGCAAGCCTCTGATCATTATGGATAAACCTGCTGGAGGGAGGTAGCTGGGAAGAAGGTGATGTGTGAGGCTCACCTCAGCAGCCCCTCATCAGCTGGGATAGTCTGGGATGGGAAACGGGCTAAAGCAGGGCACATCCCATCAGCTGCTGTGTGTCTGCCTCTCCTTGCTTGTAGGTTGGCAGGATATGCCAGAGGTGCATCAAGGGGCAACCCAAGTGTTGGGGTCCCAGAAACCCCCACCAAACATGGCACTGAGACTGCCCAAAGGCCCCAGTCTGGCTCGTGTTCCAGCTCGTGGGGTGGTAGAAAGTTTCTCTGAGAAATTACAGATCAATGAGGTAGAAAGAGGGAACAGCTTTGCCTGCAGCAGCTTGTTCTGACTTCACAAGTCTTCAGGTCCTCTTGCCTCCCACTCGACGATCAGAAGTGGTGTGTCTGAACCCCCCAAACTGCATTGTGGTGGAAGCTCCCAGAAGGTGTATTTTGCTACATTTATGGTGCCTCCAAAGTCCTTAGTGCTTCCAAGGTAAGAGCTCCGTGAGTCCAGCATTTGGAGTCCCAGAAAATTTGAAGGTCAGACCACTTCAGAGAGACCCACAAGAAGGAAAGTAGGCAGAAGGTGCTACCTAATCCATTTTCAGGAGAAAATTATTGTACCTTTTTTCAGCTCCCTTCAATTTAGGGGGATAAAACTGCTGAGCCACACCTCAGACTTCTCGGAAAAAAAAAACCAACCTGACAGGACAAACGTATTTATAAATGATTGGAATAAAAGATATTTCTAAACTAAAAGAAAAGATATAATAGTAGCCAAAGATACTTTTAGCCAATTTATCTGCAGACCGTTTTCCAACCACAGTGAAAATGTATCACATCTGCTGTAAGCGTTACATTTTTTCAATATAACAGTTCTTTCATTATTCATTTTTAAGCTGAAAAGATATATTATGAACGGAACAAAGGACTCCTACCATTATACTTTAACAACACTCCATACAATTCACCTCTGACTTATTTTAAGAAGCTTCTGCCTATTACTTTATAGGTGTTATTTATTGTGAGGAATTACCCCTAATTTTAGGCAATAACTCTGTATGTGACCACAACATACAGAAATTTTTTGTGAAATTCTTCCTTTGTTTACAGTAGCATAACTCATACTAACCTCAGTTAACATGGAAAAAAAATCAAGACATTTTAGAACTCATATCTGGATTTAAGATCTAAGTTTAGTTGAGTGAAAATCCTAACTTTTTCCTATTTTAAGAATTTATTTTGAAGTTACTGCTTTTGATTTGAGCTATGAGTTTAAATACCTTTCAAATCTGTGAACCAATGTGATATGTTTTAAGTCACACAGTCAGAATCAGCTCTGAGGATGGCCCTGGATCGTTTTCTTCTGTTGGTCTCTCTTCCCACCCGAGTTTTCAAACCTTTCTCCTAACATTTAAACACTAATTGGTGGCTATGCAGGCATTTTCACACTAAAGAAGTCTAAAAAAAAGCAAAGAATGCCTTTTTACGTGAGGAACTACTGGCTCACCTGGTATTCAAAAAAGAAACAAAGTTTGGTTTTACAAGATAGATACAGATACATGCAAATAAAAAATGGAAAAAGCACCTTCTTGCCCCTTCCTCAAAAGATAAAATGTTGTTCCATACACGAACACAAAAGCAAATAGAATCCTAATTACAGCACTTGTAGAAAGCAAATTACAATCTATTTTAGTTTTATCACTGATAACAAATACCATTTTAATGTTCAAAAGTACCAGCACCTCCTTTTTTGTCATGTTAGTCTTTACATCATGAAACAGTCCCAAGCCCTTCTCCAATCCCTTTAGACAGGATCATCACCTGAATTTAGAGGTGGAGAAGTTGTGGCAGGAGCTGTGTTGGAGCAGGGCGGGACAATGCCAGGAAGGTGCCCTGGGTGGGTGGCCCCTTTCCTTCTCTTCCGCCCAGAGCACACGGCCTCCCTCACACACAACTGGCTGGGTGTTCCTTAGAGCTGGGCTCTAACTCTAGCAGGATTGCTGAAAAAGCCAAGTGTGCTTCCATAAATGGTATTTTGACCTTTATCACAGCCCACAGTTCTTGTGGGTGTGGTAAAGCTCCTTTAAACATTTGGGCTTTGTTTCTGTTGCTGAATAAAATTTGTCCAGGGAGTGTGTTTGAGCACTGACTGCTGAGCATCCGTGCTGCCCAACTTTGAGTATGTTCCCTAGAAGTTTTGGTCTGTGCTGTATGGTGGTCTCTAAGGCAACACCTACTCCTGGCACTGGGAAAGCAGGGAGCAGAAATCAGTTTCAATAGGGAATACAGATAAGCCTGAACCAAATTAAAATGCCTCGTGCCAGGACAGACCTTTGAGGTTCAGCAGACTCTGCACCCTGCAGCATCTCTGTGTCCTCATGAAACACGTGCATCGGACTCACATGAACGAAGTACCATTTTGGTGGGCCTGCACATTATTTCAGGCATACCGAATGAAAAAGACCCCACTAAAATTGTATCTGTGTCTTCGGGCCTCCATTGTACAGTGCAAAGCACAAAGGTGGGGTGGTAGAAAGGACCAAGGTCAAATACTGCAGATGCAGTCAGACTGGCCTCCAGGCCAGGTATATTCCCTGGATCTGATTTATTTAGCAGTCTTGATATAGCATTAGAATCCAGAACAAATAAGTTCTTCCTACTTTAAAGTTTTACTGTGGCAATTGCTAATCTTTTTTTTCTGATTTCTTTAGACTTAGAATCCCTCTGCACCATGCCAGTAGACCTTCATGGAAATCTGGGGGGAAATTAACCAGATTTAATGTAAAACAACAGTGGGAGTTTCATTATTAACTTATTGCAATACTTTATTCAAAATTAAATATTTAATTAATGATAAGCAACAACAAAGAGTCAAAATTAACTTCTCTTGAGCTGGGATGATAAAATATTCTGAATATTTTAAAATTTTTTCTCTCTTTACTTTTCTTCTTGCATTGCCAGTGTCTTTAAGATCTCAGTTCAGAAATATATTTAAGCCTCAGGAAAGCATATAGCAATTTCACTCTCTTAACGTGTAATTTAGAAATAACAATCTTTGTTCATCATTCAGGCAAAGCAAAGCTGTTCTGCCATTGATTTAAGGGTTGCAATTAATTTATATTTCTTATAGAAAACTAGGAGTGTTGCAGGTCTGAGGTTTCCTCCTATTAGCCAGAATGCACCTTGCGAAAAGCTGTTCCTGTGCTCATGGAGCAGCCGCTGTTTCCAAACTGGGAGGTGCTCATCTTCACCTTCTACCAAAAAGCAGAACTGCATCCAGCATGTAAATCTGCTGGCATCTTAGCCTGGTAGTATATTTGTAAATACTCAAAAAGCACATGCACAGGCTTGGTTCTTACTGGAACCAATGAGTTACTCATGTGCATCTGAAGGTAATCGAGATTCTTTTCTGAGGGTTTGTTCTTAGGAGCCAAAAAGTTTTCATGATCTAATGGGACTTTGTAAAATAGGCTGGTGTTATAGAATTTTCTTGTCCTTTTGCCCAAAATAGCCCTGTAACTTTCAGAGTCAAGTTTTCACTATTTGGAGTTTAAACTGTACCTTCCATTCCACTGCTGTACCAGAAATAAAGGTTTAACTGCTCAATCTTTTGGTGCCTACAACATCTGGTTAATGAGGCCTTTGAGTGAGCTGCAGATAAATGCTGGGGACTTCATAGACCTGGGCCCAAAGAAATGTTAAAAGCTGCCTGAACCAGCTGATTCAGGATATACTTTGAGGTTTGGCATTCTCATAAAGAACATTTCATGAACACAAAGGAACTTTAATGGAAATGTATGGGAAGCCTGAAATATACTTTAATCAACTGTAGAAATTTATAAGGGAATAAAAGTAAGTGAAAGTCTGGGTCATACCACCAAAGATTCCAATTCTACACAATTCGGTCTTGAAATCTATTTGAAATAATGAGAAGCTGGTTATCTCTTAGAGAAACCTCCTGACATGAATCAGTGTGTAAATTTCAGTTGTTTTGATCACTTTTAGGTGTTCGGGTGGGGTTTTTGTTTGGGGTTTTTTGTTTGTTTTTGTTATTGCTATTTATACTAATTATTGTTTCAAAAAGAAACAAAACAAAACAAAAAAAACCAACCCAGACACATCAGTTCAAAAAAGCACAACACTAGATCTTTTTACTCTAAATCAGTTCAATGCTAATGTATTTCACAGAAAGGAGCATGCTTAGGTCAAGCCTGCTAAATCACATTAAGCATTAAAAGCAGTCTGTAATTCTACAATGAACAATACTAGCAATCACAGTTTAACATCTGTGGAATATGAATCAGAAATATTTTATTTTTCTGCCAAAGAAAATGTGCAGGAAAATTAATTTCTCTTATGGAAACAAGAATTTTGAAATGAGAAGTGAAATGGCAAACTATTTCTCTTTTTGGATTTTTTTTCTTTTAAATGTGAACATTAAAAAAACCAGGTAGAAAACAGTTTGTACATGTTTCAAAAACCTCTTAGCATGTCATCTGGCACAGCAGGTTCTTTGTTGATTGACTTTTTGAATGGGTCAATACCAAGTATCTTAAAGGTGGCGAGCTGAAAAAAGAAGAGAGTATTAAGGCTCTTTCCAATCTGTAATGCAGAAATTCTTTGCTTTGTAGCTTCATTTCAAGACAAATATAAATATTTTTATAACAGTGCAGTTACTCACTGCAAACTCTTAAACTCCCTATTTCTACCAAAAGTTATTACATTTCCTACAAAAATTGTGGAGTAAAATCCTAGAGTTGCTGTTTTCCAGGAAAGCACTGTGGCTGATCATGGTGTTGCCTTCTGGCCACAAATTTTCAAAGGCTTGAAAAGTTTCAGCTTGACAAACCCAGCCTAGGACATTTACACTCATTTCTCTGACCTGGCCTTTTTGTAAGTGGCAAATTTATTTATGCGCAGGGAAGGTGCTAGGGTAGATTAGGGGCTGTTTTCTGATTTCAATGTTTTTGTCTGTTATGATGTACTTCTACATTAAGCCCAGATGTTATGTAGATATAATGTAAATAAAATAAATGTGTTTCAGCTTTCCCAGTATTGGGTTCCCTCAGCTCTGTGCAGATGCTTTGGCATAAAGAGCAAAATCCTTTTTGTGAAGGTTGGTCACAATGGATGCAGTTTTCAGAGGTAAAATCATGTTCAGCTTTATTCTAGTGACTCTGAAGTCTATCAGAGACTTCCATCAGTTTCAGTGGAGGCAGAATAACTAGGTCAACAGAGGTGGTTTCTGGTGGACTGATCTTAAAGCAGTAGCTGTCTTCTGTAGCAGGCCTCACCTTTCTGCCTTTGGTCAGAACTGGCTGTCATACTCTGAGTTGCCTGTCAGCAGCCTAAAGGCTGCTTATTTTGAGGGATATTCTGGGGTACTTCAAAACAAAAAGTGCTGTACCAACTGCATTGCTCTGCTTGTGTCGTTTGTTGAAAAGAACCTGTTAGGTAATGGCTACTGCTCATACAAACAAAACTTTTCCTGAAGCCATTGCCCAGTTACATGGTTCATTATACTTCATGCCCTCATGCATTCATCGTCGTGCCAGCATGGTGCTGTTGTGTGTCTAGACCCCTTGGAAGTGTTTGAAAACAAGAACAAAAGCAGTATTTCTTTGTGTTGTCTTCAAATGTATCCCCAGTCAATGGAAGGCAAAGGCCAGCTGCTTGATTGCTATGTATGCTCAGAGTTTCCTGTGAATGGAGTATGGGTCAAAAATTAAGCCTGTTCTGGAATTTAATATCATGGGTTCTGATGCAAACATCATTCCTGAAGAGCAAGAGTGCTACTCCCCCCATTTAACAAGCATTAGACATCAGTGCTCATTCTCCACTCACAGAAAGCAAAGCAAAAGTACGTTTACTACCTTCCATCCTCATCAATAAGGTTCTCAAAATCAGGGCTACATTGAGAGTAAAGTTTCAATGCTTTTTTTTGTTGTTGTTGCTTGTTTGGGTTTTTTGGGTTTTTTGGGTTTTTTTGGTTTTTTTGGTTTTTTTGTTTTTTTTTTAACTGTGGGTTTTTTTGTTGTCCATAAACTGGAAAGTATCAAAGCTGTTCCTGAGTGTTTGTTAGGTTCCCTCCACACAAGCAGGGCAGCTCCTTTCACTCCTTTAGAAGAGGTTAGTGTTTTGAAAGCTGAAGACCATTAGGAGTCCTGGTTATAGACGACTGGCTTGTGTGATGCCTGCTTGTACAATACGTGGCTAAAGAGTCGGCCAACCCCATCTTGCCCAGAATGTTTTCCAGGCACAGGTTAGGGAGGCCAAAATAATTTTGGGTTAAAAAAAATAGGCTAACCTACTTTATAGAGCCTTTTACTCACCATGCTTTAGAGTTGCTCTCAATTCAGATTCTAATAACCTGAAACCTTGAAAAACATTGTGTGAAAACCATCTGAGGGGCTGAAATGCATTGAGGTCTAGAAGTGCAACTTGGAAAACTCGCCACCCTTTTTTTATCAGTTCTAAGGTATTTGAACATCTCTGAAGGGGACTATTTTAAAATTCTCTTTCTTGCTGCTCAAGCTTTCCTTGAAAATTATGAGTCAGAACAGCAATTTTGAAGAGTCTGGAAATGTAATCATAAATATGTAAATGTAATCTAGAAGAATGGGCACATAAGACATGTTGCTATCTTAAATAAGACATGAGACAGAAATTTTCAATGTGCCAGTTTGAGAAAAATGTTGAAATAATGAATGGAAACTATGATTAGTTTTTAAATTATTTTTTTTAATTTTGATTTGAGTGTCTGCCTCTCTAGTTGCAGTTACAAAGGAGGACCTGTTGAAGGTCTCTACTGTGTCAAGGGCTGTGCAGGTGAAATATGCATCCTATATGGTAGTCTTTAGTCTAACCATAGCATTTAAGACATCTCTTTTTGTAACACCAGTATTTTATCCCAGAATACCTCTTAGAACCTATGGAGCTTCATAAAAACCTAACAGTTCAGGAGCTATAACACAAAATTTTGAGCTTGCCAGGTCTCAATGTTCTGTTTCTACCAGCAAGAATTTCTACATGCCCATGGTTTGCGAGCTGCTGACTGTCTAAATATTTATGGCAAATAACTTATTCAGTGCTACTTACCTGTTTCCTGTGTAAGATCTAAGCCTCTGAAATTATTCTTGGGGTTATGCTTTTTTTAATTTCAGCTCTCAAATAATAAAGACCCAGGCAATTTGAATTAATACAAACTGACTTTTTTTCTACCCTCACACAGTCTCTGTTTGTTTATTTATTTATACATAAGCCCCTAGTTTGTTTAAGTTAATACAAAGTCAAACTGTTGCAGGGCAGACAACTTGCTGTCCCATTCTCATGCTGCAGAACTCCCCACAGTGGCACTTGCAAGCTCAAGTTTCCCATTTGAACAGGGGCTGGGCAGATAACTGTGTTGGATGGTGTGAACTTTGCTCTGCCTGACTCCACCTGAGCAGGGCAGAGGCTCTTGGCTTCTGCCCCTTCCCCTCTCCAGAGCAAATCTGTGCCTGTCTGTTGTTGATATAAACGGGTGCAGGCTGTGCCAGAGTGCCCCTCATGTAAGAAAGCGTCGGAAATGCTGGCAGAGCATCGTTGTCTCCTGTTGCTGTTAATAATGCTGCTCATCTGTTTAGCAGAGCTGCAGAGAGCTATTCAAGGTGCACATCAGAGGAGAAGAGGGCATTTTGGTATTTGAGTTTCTCTGGGTTCACATGTTTCCAGTGGTCTTTGCAAGATCATTCAGGGACCGAGGCTGGACACGAGGTGTGGTGCTGTGCCCCCCTTGGAGATGTGGGCTCTGCCTTCTGGGAGCTCAGCTTCAGCATCCACCACCAAAGCACTGTGAGACATACCTGGCACTAGACACATCCAATTCCCAGCAAAGCTCATCAGCATGTGCTGAGGCATTGGGTGAACAGGGAAAGAATATTAAGATTTTAGATGGGGTTAGGGGCTTTTTTGAATCAGGCTGTTGTTTTCTATATACTTTGTTCAGCTTGAACCTGAGAGACCTTTACAGTTGCTGAGCACTCATTGTAGGAAAATTCAATAGGACCAGCAAATGCAGGATGCTTTCAAAAATCAGACCTTTCCCAGAAAACGGCAAAAAAGAACTGGCATTTATGGATGCTAGTGTCCTTAATGAATAAAACAGAAATTGGAAAAAAGAAATGTAGCAAACTCTACTCCTAATGTACCAACAAGGTATCTCTGGTTTCATCCAGGCACAAATAAGCAGGAGAGGATACAAATTTCCTGGAAGCTGACCTAGGAGAGAAAGTGATTTATGATCATATTCAGGAAAAGTGGGTTTGAATGAGCTTCCATGAGCCAAGTCATCCTTTGGACTTTACTCAGGTCCTGCTGAGTTCAGAGGAAGTCCAGCTGACTCTCACCAGGTCAGATTCTCTTCCCATTAATGTTAATGGGAGCTTTGCCTGGATGTAACTGGGAGTAGGTTCAGACATGGAGTTATCACCTACAGGAAACCTCCCTCCCCATATATGTATCATACTATAAATATAATATAAATATTGAGTGGTTTAATTTCAATATATATTTCCCAGCTCTCAAACAATGGTTTTATAATAAAAAACCCTAATAAGAGACATATGTTTTTGTAAATCTATAAATAACATGCTTTAGTTACACTTCAGTTGTGTTACAAGACTTGTCCTTTCTAGCACCCCACCTTTCCAAGAATTTTTCCTAATTAATTGAAAAGAAGGGTGGGGTACAGCCCCAAAAGACTTTTGTCCACCATATCAGAGTGCTTTCCTACATTTCAGTGGCAATCATGGGCCTCATATGTTGAGCTGTACTGGAGACATTTCCCCAACAGCATCTGGCTGCCTGGCAGAACCTCCCAACCTGTTGCACTGACAGCTGTTAAGTCCCTTGGAGTTGCTTCATGCTCCAGTAGCAGCGTGGCTTTGCTGTCTGTCTGAATAACCATGCTCACACGGATGCTGTACACCTTTGATCCTCGTATTTAGCTCGCGGTCTTTTTCTGGCTGTAGAAGTATAGATAGATCCCTTGCTGGGATTCTTAGGCAGCAATTATAATGCAGGGAACATTCCAGAAGTCACCATGTACATGCTGGAGTGCCCCTTTGCTAGGGACCTCTGCCTCAGTCTTTAAACACTAGTGCCAGCTTCCTTTCCTAACATCCACATTGTCTGGAGAGAGGCACGACCCCTTACCCCAGCCCTGGGTAGCCACAAGGCAGGGTCTCTTCGTCGGGATGCTGGGAAGCAGAGGTCAGTCTGAAACAGGGCTTGTCTAGGAACACAGCTAGGAACACTGATAGCAGCAAAGGAAGGGTAGAAAGAAAGGCAGCAGCTTTTTTTTAAAAATCCACACACATCGGTGTGTATATATATTTATATTTGTGTGTGCAGGCATTGCTGTCGTCGAGCTGTGTATTTCTCACGCTTCCTAAAAGCTTCGGGTCAGCTGAGCTGTTGACTTGAGCAAAAAGGAAAGTAGAATTGGCTGAAATTTTCCACTTCAGACCTCGACTGGATTTTTTATCTTTGAAAGCTTCAGAGGTGTGTTTGCAATTCCTCTTTCCTCACCACCTCTTTTTTGCAATGAGCTATAATGAGAGGGGATTAGTACAAGGAACAGAAGCACTTCTGAGTGTCAAAGGAAGGGTTAAGAGAGCTGAGGTCTGCGAGGGAAGGTGTAAGGGAGTTGGAAGCAGAGCAGTGTGGAGAAGAGCCAACAGAATTCTCCAGGAGAAGAAAAAACTCTTAATTTTTTGCCAGCAACGACTGACGTGTTTTGCACCATGTTTGGGAAGAGGCACATCGCAGGCAGCAGATAGGACGTGCTCTACCCCAGCAGTGCTGCTGTGACCAAGCAGTTAAAACAAGAAAAACAAACTTCCTTCTTCAACCGTTCAGCTGCCTCTGAACCCAGTTACAAACCCTCTGCACAGCAGTCTTGCTGAACTCTTGCTCTGACACGAGTTTCTACTCTGTCTTAAGTCCTCCAAAACTCCTGAAGTCTGCTTCATTTTATTTGAAGAGTTCCTCAATTTTGAGCCATTTCTTAGGCAAACAATGTTTCCCAATAAACTTTTGAAACTTCCCATGAAACACATCCTTCTAAAAGTATTCTGGTCATGTCCCTTGCCTTTGATGGAAAAAGGCAGTGTCTGTATAAAAAACAGCACTCTGATTTGGAACATATTTGAGTGAACCCGCATGCTGGTATTAACTGGCCCAACCCCATTGAACTGGCTCAGTCTGTTATAGGAAAATGTCATGGAAATTCACTGCCTTTACTTCTACAGCTGTGTGGCACATAAACATCTACACACATACGTGTGTGTTGAGTGGGGAATGGCTATTGGAAGAAATCTGAATTTGCAATTATTACATTCAGTTCACTGTAACTTTCTCAAGTAGTGAAATCTTTAATTTCTTAGTGTCATTAGCTTTGAATTTGTGTCCAGTCTTGGCAGGTCAATGCCTGGTCCATCTAATCCTACCTTTACATTGGCCATTGCTATGTTGATAGAATTATGGCTGTGATTTTTTCCCAATATTCTGTTGAGAAATTCTGGATATAGCATGATGTGACTCAAATTTAGATCACAACCATTGCTCCTGAGGAACAGGCAGAAATGTTTCTGAATCACATCATTTTATGAGCACTTAGAGAGACAGAGCTTCATAATCTGGAGGTCATCTTTTGTTGTCTCCAACACTGAAATAAACAGTTTTAAAACAATCATATGACTGGTTTTCTAGCTGAGACAGAATAAAGCTATAACTGTGTTTTAGATAAATATGATGTTGTTTTATCCTGTACAAACAAGCTGTATAACAAGCAATGTTTTATTCAGAGTAAGCAGTCATTATAACTCAGAACAGGAAAAAAGGCTGAATGTGGAAAAGTTCATTATACTACAAGTGTGTTATTATATTTACAGAGCTATTGTATTTAATAAGAAGAACAGTTTGTATCCCAGCAGGAGGGAATATATAAGTGATCTAAATTGTGGTCAAATGTGCAAGTGAATTGTTTTTTCCAAGTGCAAGCAATTCAAGAGTCAGTCAGAAAATTCGAAAAAATTTTTTTTTTTGTTTCATTTGATTTATTTTTTCAATTTGCTTGATTATCAGAGGCATTGTTTGTATTGTTTTATTTTTTGTTCTGATAAAAAATTGTTAGGAAAGAAATCCATCTTCGAAAACCCAATTATGTATGTAAGGCAAAAAGGTTTATGTAGGGTATGTTTATAAGCTTATATTTTCTTTCCACGAAAAATAAAACCATCTGAATATTAATTAAAATAGCTTGATCTTTAAAGTCCTCTAATCATTACCACAGACACTGGCCCTGGTTCAGGAAAGTGTTTAAATACATGCTGCTTTATATTTTTCTGTCTCAGGGATTTTCCTGGTTCTAGTATGTGTGCATAAGCATTCTTCCCAATTTCAGGTCCCCTCCTTGAATTGGTGTTGGCAAACCCTTGTTTCCACACGCAGACAAACCCTGGGTTTGTAACGCAGGTTCAGTCACAGCACACAATTCTTGTGTTCTCGTTCTGCAACTCTTAACTCATGGAATATGAGACTGAGATATTTTCCTATTATGCAAAGTTGCACGTTTAACTCACTGTTGTTTTAACCCCCCTGGAAGCTTGGGACTGAAGTCTGCTTCCTTGCTGCTGCAGAAGCTTTGCTTTTCTATTGTGTGTGTGTCCTGGGTTGTTATTGTAGGGTTGTGATCTCGGGCTGTTTGGCTAGCTGTTTCTTTTTTAGTTTTAGTTCAGTGAAGCATTTGATCTGAAACAAAGTGAGCTATATGTGAACTGAATTTTTAAAAAAGCACAAATTTGGCATCTGGTACAGCTATGTCCATTTTTTCTGGAAAACGTTTTTGACCTGCTATATCCATAACTTCTGCATAAGTTTTGGGGCTCAAAAGACACATTCCCCACACAATCAATTTGCTTGCCGGTGGGATTGCTTTGCTCCTCACTCAGCCCCGAAGTAGCAGCCTGAAATACATCTCTCATGGGANAAACGCCGTCTATAGGGAATTAAAAAAAAAAAAAAAAAAAAAAAAAAAGTAAAAAACAAACCTTGCCGTGCTGCATCAGCACAAACTGAAACCCTTGCGAGTGGATACAGCGAGTGGAACACTTGCGAGTGGAATTGCTTCGTAGATGCAAAGGGAATAAAAAGGATGCGTCAGCGCTCCGTGCAGGCAGCAGCCTGAGAAATCCCTGCCAGAGCCGGGTAGCACATCCCCAGGTCTGGGCACGGCTTGTCTCGGCTGCTCCGGATTTGGGGAGGTCTGGGCTGACCCCTGGTGGCTGCCGGGCCGCCCCCGCCCCTCCTGCCCTCCCCGGCATCCCGGCAGCTGCTCCGGCCATCCGCTGCCACTGCCCCGCTCCATCTTCTTCTGCACTTTTAGATCTCAGGCTCCCCCTGCGTGAAAGGCGACTCAGAATCCTTGCACGGCTTTGTGTTGTCCCGATGGAATCTTTGTTCGTTTGGTTTTGGGGTTTTTTTTAATACTTTAACAACAAAAAAAGGTTTCTATATACCCAAAGAAAAAATATTTAACTTTTTAAAGAAACTCTTGTCTCCAAACTGTCACAGAAAATGTAGCAACTACATATTCGCTCTTAAGAATCCTTATTGCATAAAATATATCTGCACCTTCTTTCAGGTTTTCTTGGGAAAAAATAGATCAGAAATACATATTTATTGCCTTTTAGCACACCTAATATTTTTTACTTCCCAAACGAAAAGCTCTTCAGATTTTCAACAGGTATAGGGTTAGGTTTTTTATAAGAGCACAAAAGAAACTGTCAGTGTAAATTCTTCAAAACAAACCGATTTGTGAGAAGTAGAAATCAATGCAAGATCCTTGAATCAGACAGACACTTGGTGCCTGGAAAAGGAGAAGGCAGAGCAACAGTTAAAGAGAGGAACAAGGAATTAAAAAAAAAGAGAGGAAATGTAGAAGAAAGTAACATGACTAATACACCTTAATACCGTGATTTGTTCTATGGACGTATTCTGTGCAATCCTAAAGAAAGCATCTTATCCTGTCTTTTGGACGGGCTGGGGCTTTTTTCTGAGTAAGTCAGGAATGAATGAATGTTATAGAGAGTTGATACTATACAAATACTTCCAGATCCAGTCCTGTCTTGGTACACAGGACCTGAGCACATCTTTTGTGCATATAACACTTGTTTGGTCTCACAAACACTAGTTTCAGTGGATTTGCCATATGACTTACATGATGTGTGTATAAATGAAAGAAGAATTAGGTCTTTTGTTTGGGTTTGATTTTAATAGAGAAAATCTGTAGAACTAAACTAAACTCAGTGGAATGGCGGACTTGCATTTATGTGTCCTGCAAAAAGCATCTCCCCACTCCTTTTTTTTTTAAATTTCCATTCAGGATTGCCAAGTTACATACAGTACATGTAAGGAAGCCTTCCTCATCTGAATTAGCAGCACCAATTTGTTATGTCACAGTTTCCTATTTTTGAAGGGACTTGCTAAAAAGGAAATCCCACAATCTTGTCACACATATAAAGATAAGTAACATTCCTACTGGATTCATTATCAAAGAGATCAGTGCAGTTGTATTCCCACATTCTCATTTCTCCTCTCAATGTATTCCAAGCTCTTATCCTTTTTCTTTTTTTCAGTCTGAAAGTGTTGTATATTTTTCATGAGACCTTTCTGACCAATTCCCACTAAATCAGAAGGGTGAAGTGAATATATCTGGCTATGTTACAGCCTTTTCCTAGTGGGCCATTTACAAAATGTTTTCAGCCTTTGAAAGGCTAAAAACATATACTCTGTACATGTACCCACAGAGGTGTAAGACTGTCCAAGAGAAGCAGCCAAAGCACAAAGCACAGAGGTTAGAGGGTTTGATTCCATTTGTTTTGCTTTTTCAGTCATTCTTCATGCCCTCTCAGCACTTCTCTTTATACCAAGTGCCTCTGCAGGAATGAACTCAACAGTCATGTTACCTAAATGTAATCCAGAATTTGGCCCAAAACTAAATTACTGAATTAGAAAGCTTTTTTATTGGCAGTAGTACCCTTATTGTTTTTTAAATTGCTTGCTTAAGAGATGGAGGCAGGCTCTCTGTCCCTGCAAATTATGGAGCTTCATCGTCTTCTTGAGGTGTAATTCATACAGAATAAGGATGAAACTGAGACCCTTTGGGTTCACCTCTGCAGGTGTTCCAGCTCCTGGGTTCCAGCTTTGTCCCTGTAAAGTGGATAGGCTCTTATGTCAGGCATTACTTATGGAATGTCACACTCACTTTGCAGATATATGAAAAATATCTTTGCGCACTAAAAATCCTGGTTTTATGGCATCTGCCTGTCCTATGAGTTTTGAAGAATTATAATCTTCGGTTTGTATTGCCATGAATTGATTTTGCTTTACCAGGCAAGCTAAAGTCCATGAGTCAGGCCTTCCATTAGGCTGTAGCCTGGATGACATGGCTGTAAACACCAGGCCATTTCACACCTGATGCAGATGAGGCTCTGTGCCTCAAGCAAGTCCAAAGCTGCATGAACAAGATAGTTGAGGGGTAGAGGACGTGCCTGCACATAAGACGACCTCCAGACCCTTGCTGGGTTTTACCAAAAATCATGTCTGATGCAGCCGTGGAGTGATGGACAGAACCAAAGATGACACAGATCTTTGTTTTAACCAAGTCTTCAAATAAAACCTTCAAATAGCTCAAATTTTTTTCTTGTTTGCTCCTGTAAGCAGAAAAAGTGTCTTGGATCTTGAAAAAAAATTCCAATTCAGCCGTTATTAGGTGAAGATCTCTGCAGTAGAGTATGAGGAAGTCCAGCCTTGGCTGACTGAAGTGTTTACCTCCTGACCTTAAAAAGTATGAGAAGTTGTGTGCTCCCTGATGGTGTGTTGATGAATAAAGTTAATAGAATTTTTAATATAAGAAGCAACCAATGGATCCAAATCTACTACTGCTTTAAAATATGAAATAGATACTTACCTTATAAAGACAGAAAGTTTTTCGTTGGTAGCCATGGCAATTTGCAGGTGTTAAATTAGCCACAAGGGAGCTGCCTAGTTCCCTGATGCAACAGAAACATTTTGAGACTTACCATGTTAAAATTATTAAAGCCCTGCAATATAGAGAGTATAAAGTTCAAAAAAGAATGGAGAGTGCACAGTTATATCTGTACTTCTATGAAATTTCATAAAATGGGATTTTACACTGTGTAATACAACCTACTGCTTCAACCGAAATAAGGAGCGTAGTTTGATATTTTCATTAAATACTACATATTTGTAGATACTGGTGGCAATTAGGTGTTGCAAATGCAGTCATCAGTTTGAAACTGAGCATATAAAATGGTATTTTAATAAAAAATACAGTTACCTTGGTACCTGAATCTACCCTTATGGTATTGCATGGCAGACACTCTTTGCATTAGACTGCAGTCAAAGGTTAACAAGAAGGGAAATTTCAAGGCATAGAATTAGCTGCAGGAAAGTTCTCCCATTATTGAATGAATGCAATAAAGACACAGCAAAATTTACAAGGAAAAATTTAATAAAATATTGACTATAAAGGCTACAACATTCTATGTCTGCTCCATAGCTTATATCCAAAACTGTGCGTGTTCAAAAGTCCATGCAAATTGGACTTAATTTACTTTGCTTCTATTTCCTTCTTCAGGAATATGAAGTGAGCACAATAATTTTCCTTTATTTTATCTATAAATGGTTTCCTATATAGGAGCTTATTAAAAAGGAGGCAGGGTTAGGCTGTCCAGGATGTTAGAGTGATTATGTCTTGGCAGCTCAAGAAGAGGCTGCGTCCAAGGCCCTGAGTGTTTGTTAGCGTCTTGCCAACACCATGGATTCCCCTGATCAGACTAAGAAATGTATGGACAATGACAAGTGGACTCTTTCCCAGCTCTATTTTTGTCATTGCTGCCAGCTGACAGCTTTTGGTACTATATTAATCTTTGGCTGTGTCGAGGGCAATTGGAATTGCCATGCCAAACTCTGCCAGGGATCCCTAAGTTTCTCTGTTAAGTTTCCATATAAAAAAAGTTATTTCACTGCAAATATTTCTATTGTGAAACAAGAGAGGGGGAAAAAAGTGTTGCTAGGGAGGCTGTACCTTCTGTCTTTTTTCCCAGGAAAAGCTCATAAGGTGTAGGGGACACAAATGGCTGCTCCCCAGACGGTTTTTAAGAACATAAAGGTCCAATCCACAGACATAAAAATTAAGCTAATTTTATGTCATATCTGTTGAACCCATGACAAATCTAGCCAGATGCAGTTCACTAATTGGTAGGGTATTGATTTTTCTATTGCATTGCATGGCTGTTTATGTAACTGGAATGGAAATGGTTCTGAAGAACCAAGTTTGTCAATTCCTGTCTGTGCACAGAAACCCTCTTCAGTGTGTAGCTGTGGCAGAATCTCATCCTCAGGCAGGGAATATATCAGCACACTGTAACCTGTTGATTATGTCCTTGTAGACACTTTAACCCCAAATGTCTGCAAACAGCAAATATGCATATTCCTGTTGGGCATCTGAGAGCATACATGTAAAGAGCTAAAGATCCATCCAAATTGTCCCAGAGAGGTCTGGACAATGTTCCTATTGAAGGTTTACCCTGGGCTGCAGCTTTTCCCATGGTCAAAGCTTTCTGGAGAAATGGCCTATCAGGGGATCTGCACCTAGTTAATATCATCACAGGAAGAAACTTGCCAACTCAAGATGGATAATGTATTAAGGGTAGTGGTAGCACTTTGTCTTCCATGGGCCCAGGTTTCAATGTCCTTCTTCTTCAAAAAAAACCCACCTTGGAAGTCAAAGGAAAGTTCTGGCCCAAGAGAGGTGCTCTGTATGGAATGTTTTACAGTTTTACTTCTGCAATAGTTTATAGATTAATGGGGGAATGATGACAGGGGCAAAGTATATTACTTATGTGTAGAATGGTCCAACTGCTTCTGAACCTTATCTGCCATTTCCCTGCATCCTTGTTATCTTACAACCCATGGTGGTCCACAGTGAGTTTGCCTGTATCCTCAGCCACTAGACAAAGTGACTTTTAGTTACTTTAAAACCTGTGGTGTTAGTGTGCCAGCATTGTCAGTGACTCCAGGCGGTGATTAAACACAGAAGTATTTTTCCCTACATTTATGAAACATAAAGATATTTGTTTTGATTCCATCACTGTCACCTCATTAGGCACCAGGAAAGTTAGGTTATACATTGAATCAGTTTTGCACTTGGTTTTGTTTACTTTTCATAAATTAACATGGTAATTCACTGTAATAAAATTCTTCGTTTACACAAAGATATCAAAAGGCATCGTCCATTATTCTCCTTAATGTTACAGCTTTAGAATGTGCCGTGAAAAGCTCTGTTTATATTGCAGCTGGATGGAGCACTTACCACAGAGCGTCACATCCCAGATATGCTCTGCTGCTCTGCAGCAGAGAAATGCCAAATCATGAGGGGAAAAAAAGGCATCCCACACAACTATCACCATCCCAGAAAAATCACCATTAAAATGTCTCTCATCTCACTGAATTAATTATCCTAAACTCTGCCTATTTCCATTTGCATTCCTGTTTCTTGGCCTAGCAGGTAGCAGTGAAGTGCACTCCTACAAGCATGAGAAGGCTGAGTTCTATTACCTGCAGTGGTGACAAGGGCTCTTCACAGTCATTAAAACAAAAACCCTCTGCAGTGAAAGCAGCACAGAATTTGGACAGACTGCGCACTTTCAACATTGCAAACAACTTATCCTCTACCATCAAAGGTATGAAATGCCCTTCAGTTCCTCTGTGCCTTAGCAGATTTTGGACTCAGGGTGCCTTTCCCTACTGATCCAAAGTGGTTTTGTTCTCCAAAGAGAAAATGGTTTGTACTGCCTCTAATTTCAGATGCTGCTTGGTGTTTGCAAACATGTTATTTCTTTCTGCTGTGTAGCTTTGCTTTGGGGTTTAAGACTATAGACGAAAATATTGTTCACTTCTCACATGTGGAAGTGCCTTACTGAGAGCAAAACACAGCCTAGCTTAAGCTTCTGTTTCTTCTTTTTTCTGTCTTTCCTCTTTAAGGACTGTTTATGTTTGCATGACCTGCAGGGGAACTGGAAGTGCACTAGATGATCTAGCAAAGCACAAAACCTCCACAAGTATGTGTGCTTTATTTGTGCCTCCGCTGAACTTTTTTGGGGAAAAAAAATAAGCAGGCAGAAAAAGGAAAGGATCAGATGGGTTAAAAATTCATTATTGTGCTTTGCATCAGAAAACATTCTGGCCTATATTTGCACCAGTCTCAGGTGATGTCATTGAATGGACAACACAAGGCAAATGAGATCCAGCCACAGCACACGACAAAAGCACCCACAAGAAGAGATTTTTTTCTGGGCTTTCAACATTGATATTTTAAGAAACAGAGGCTTATTTTAGAGCACCATCTTTATGGACAAAACTTTTTCAGAAGTTTTATGAGCATGTATGGAACATATACATTAAAAAATCTTGTAGATTTAATTTTTTGAATTAAAGAATAAAAAATTATGGCACTTAGAAACAGGCTAATATTTAAACCTTTCATCTAAAATATACAAAACTCTTTGATGGATGGCACGATGACAAAGAGTAATTTTTATTAACTTCTGTATTATCATCCATTCAAGATAAGGGGCAATAAATTAACTGTGTTCTGGACATCCACTACTTAGAGAAAGGTTTATCACACCCTTTCCAGCATGTGGTTTGTAGAGTGCTGGATGCAGGTCGGTTACTTGCTGGCACCCTTCTCCCAACACAGAGGGTTGCAGAGGCTGTAATGCAGGATGGATCCAACCCCTGTGGTGGACAGAAGTGGGTACAGTAGATGTGGTGGGCTGACCTAAGTCCTGCAGAGGAGGTATCACTGCAGCCACTGCAGTTGCAGTGCAGGCAAGCCCTGAGCCGTGAGGGGGAGGGCAGTCGCCACAAACTCATCCCAGATCTTCAGCCAAGTCAGGGAAAACATGGAGCGAGAAGTATTGGGATATTCGGGAGTAACCATACCCAGGGAAATCTCTCAGCACAGGGAAGGGTTTAGTGGTTTGGCAGCCTCTCCTTGTGGAAGAAGCCTTCCTACTCCACAGGTCGTGTCCCCAGGCTGCCCAGAAGCACATCAGCAGGTGGCTGGGGCCATCCTCCTCCACCCAGATGGCCCCTTGCCTCTCTCCCACTTCCTCAGAGTCTCTTCTTGCCATGAGGGCTTCCCATTGGACTTGATCCCAAATCCACACAGTTTATGGAAAAGTTTCTACTAAGGTCAACTGCTTTGCTTTGAGTCAGTGCACAGAGGCACTCTTGAATTTCGGGAGTTCAGAGTGGGGTCCTGAGGCTCCATCACATGTTGAGAGAGACGAGGAGGATGGAGACAGGCGTGGCAATGCCTGTGAAGGGCCAGAGTGGCTTGAACTTGTTCTCTACCTTCCCCCTCCTGCATTTTAGGGATTTTTATGAAAAACACATTTGTAATGTATTCAATTGCATCTATGCAGTGGAGAATTAGATTGGCATAAAGGTAAACAACTGGCAAATTATTCATAACTCTAAATCTGCCCTATGTCTCTTTGTTCCAAAACTTTAGAAATTAGAGACTGCTCACCAGATGTTATAAAAGAAATTACTAATTTAACTGCTAAACTGCTAAAAGGCTCACTCTAGTAATATTTTCTTGCAGAAAATGTCTGCGTCTTGTTAAATGTTTATTGAATACTGTAATTATATTACATTTGCTGTTAAACGATATTGACATTTTTGAATAAAAAGGGGTTTTTTTTTGTGTGTGTGGGTTTTTTTTTAATCCAGGCAGGATCTATAACATGAACATCTGGTTGCAACCTAATGTGTGGCATTGAAACAAAAAAAACCTCTCCCCACCCTCAAAGAAAAAAGCCTTCTGCCAATGTTTTTCTCTGTGTATTATTTTTTCAAAGTAGCTCCAGCTTTTGTAGCACCAGCTATGATTAAGTACCAGGACTTTCTCTCTATCAGCAAATGTTTAAGGCAAGTAACCAGCAAAGCTTCAGCAAGCTGATGGCTGGTGAAATAAGGATATATTTAGCAATGAAACAGCTGTTTCTTGAGCAATAACCCAGCTGTTTGGCTTTGAAAATACCTGTTAGAGTTATTAATCATATTAAAAAGTATGAAAAAAACCCTGACTCTGGAAGGCATGAAACAGACATTTTAAATGCCTTTTTTTTTTTAATAAAAAAGGTGTCTTTGTCACTATAACGAGTGCAAGGGGGAAAAAAAGGGGGGAGTGGTGTTTGAAATATTTTAGAAGTACACAGGTATTAAAACAGATGCACTTAATATTCCTGCCGGCTGCCAATCAAGTTTCTTATCATCACTTAATGGACTATGCTCTTGTAAAACTCTCGCAAAATGCTTTGTAGCATAGTAATTTCCCTATTCATTCCCCCCTCTAACTCTTTCTGTTGAATGACTGGGAAGGGTTCAGATGTGATGTTGACTAACTGCACCACTCCATGTACATTTAATTTTTCCCATTTCCTATTGGGTAATGGAAGACAGAAATTTGGCTCACTTCAGCCTTGGGACCTATCCATAACTCAAAGAATGTGATTTCTGGAGGCTAGAGTAAGGAATACCTACAAGATTCTACCATCTAACAGGAATGTTAAAGACAGACTTTCTTTCATAGGGCTTCCCTGTCATGCAGTAGATTGAATCAAGAGAACCAGTTACAGTGTGCTGGACCCAAACAGATGTGAGACACACTCAAGTATTTATATTGCAACTTTTACTATTCATAAAGGTGTTTCTGGCTGGGAACATCTTCAAAAGCAAAAGTTTTCTTGTATGTAGATAGGACCCAATCCTGGCCGCTGTACATGCATAAAAAGTAATTCTAGTGGCTCCATTGTTATTCCAGGTGGTCCTACACTGCACAGCTGGAACCACTGCAAGAAAGACCTATGTATAGACAAAGAACATGTTTTTTGGACAATGCATTAATTCACGAAAAAGTGGACAGATACATTTCTTTTGGCTAGGTTTTTGGATTTTCTGACTTAGGGTATTTGAGTTTTCTTTTGATTTGCATCTTTTTAAAGAAGAAGAAGTAAATAGAATAAAACTTGTATATGTTATACGTCATAGACCCAAGCTACTTTTTTTCAGCTGGAACTGAATATAGCAACAGTTTTAAAGCAGAATGCAATCATTTGACCTGTTAAAATTACATGTTTCATTTATAGAAATCTGAATTGGAGAAGCTATACTTCTTTATTTATAGCATCACTTTTTATAAAACCACCCACACAAACAGAAATGTATCTGTCAACAATGCAAATACTCAGACTTCCATCAAAGAATTAACTCATGCATTGAAGGCTACATGGACTATCACAGCTAAAATCTGCTCCCATTTATCGTGGTTTACATTTTTTGTATTAAGAGTAATCTGCTTGCTGCACTGCAGAATGACTTGAGGGTCTGGCACTGTTCCCTCCCAGACTCACGTGGTACAGGATGAATGTGCACACTTTTGCCCTGGGGCTGGACATTCCCTTGCCTCACTAGATATTAAGCTTACCTTTCTCCTTGCAATCCTGTGACTTTGCCAGACTTGAGAAGGTTTTGTAAAGGAGGCAATCAATTAGGAGAGCACATGAGCCCTTTTCTGGCCACCCCCAGCATTAACCTGCTAATGACACCATGACATCTAGAAAATAAATCACCAGCAGTTAAGCATATGCTAAAAATGTGTTTGGACTCAATAAATATTATGCCAAGGTATCATGTCCACGCACACACAAACAGCTTACAGAGACAAACCAACACTAAGATAATTTTATATATCAATGGAATCATTCCCAGCTTCCAAAAGGTATTTTTGTTTTCAGATTCTCCATTCCCCCCA
Source organism: Daphoenositta chrysoptera (assembly GCA_013397915.1). Classification (NCBI taxonomy): domain Eukaryota; kingdom Metazoa; phylum Chordata; class Aves; order Passeriformes; genus Daphoenositta; species Daphoenositta chrysoptera. Next base: position 343,369 of record VZRO01008252.1, read on the forward strand.
GAGCAACACCGTGACCTAGCTTGCACATGTATTTTCACTGCAAGGGTTTCTTGCAAATCAAATTGAGGACAAAACTTGCATTGCAGGCAACCAAATGCCCACATTATTTCAGGTATGTGAATGGGAGGAGTTTAAGCCTGGTCCTGATCAGGAAGAGTTGTGGTTTATTCTGTAGTGATTTGTATATACTGGCATTGCAATACCTCACTGAAGGCTGACAGAAATGACCCGGGGAAAAGGATTCCATAGAAAAGGCAGCAGCCAGGGAGGGCTGAAGCCTGTCTCCATCACTCGCTGTGCTGCTCCTCATCCCGTTTCAGGGCTGGATGGTTTCACCTGAGGCTGGGAGCCCCTGTGGCAGAGAGGTGAATGGGGCAGATGAGCTTTTGCAGCGATTACTGGGTGCCCTGGCAGGCTCAGTGTGAGTCTCCTACTGGCTTCTGGAAAGGGCCTCAGCCTCAGAAATAGCAAAATTTGTCTCGAGGTACCACCTATAGAAACAGGCCTGACATGTTGGCTGTTCATCCTTTTTTTATTTTCTCTCTCTTAGAGGAACACAAAATGCTGGGTATAATTTAACACTGCATATCATTACTAAAAATTACCACAATTACTGTACTATAATCACATTCATATTTTTCTAAGTTTTAATTATTTTCATAAATACACACATACACACACACTATAGGTGTGTAAAATATAAACAGAAAGATAAACAGAAAAATCTTGCTAATATTATCTACCTAAAAAGGTTTAAAGAAAAAAAGAAAAAAGAAATTAATTGCCTAAGTGTAATCTTTGAGAAAAAGAATCACTGTTTGTTTTTTTCAGGCTGACCACAGTTGGCATGGAATTTTGCAGAACTTTGAAATATTTGTGCATTGATTTCTAATGCAAAGCATTTGCCATTGCCTTCTTTTTCAGTCGTTGCTGGCCCACTGAGAGCACTGTTTCTGTTCCCTGGCTGGATTAGTGTCCTTGTGAAATATTTGTGATCACATCTCTGTTAATTACACTAGAATGGGAACAGAATAGTCTCCAAACAGTGAACATTTATTTTTAAGACTGTACTTAAGTACCGTTTATTAAATCCCTGCTTCCTCATCCAAATTCTAACAATATTTTATTAGTGTTCCTATTTATTTATTGACTTTTACAGAGCAAGGATACAAAGTTAGGTTTCAGGACACAAAGCTTTGTTTTATATACAGTTACTAAGTGTAGCTGAATCCAAGGCAAAACATACTAGAAAGCAGAGAATGCCAACTGTTAGGAGCTTTTTTTGCTTGGATAGTTTTTATTCAGATATATTTTTCTTTTCATGCAGAATTCAAACATGCTTGCTTGAGCAATGCCATCTGCAGGGTTTATAAAGATGGTGATTCTGTTCTTCCAGGTCTCCTTCCTTCAAAGATTTAAATCCATCCTGAGTGTGTGCATCAACCAGTAAGACATCTGTCTGCCTCCTAACTTCCCACTGCAGGTAGAAAAGTACTGTCAAAAGCAGCTGGCCATGCATGAGACTCAGAAAAGAGGAAAAAATGTCCTGTCCCTTACAGTCTCTGGGACAGAAATCCCCAAACTCCTTCGGAATCAGGAATCATGAAGGGGGACTCCTCTTGAACAGTGCAGATGACAGGTTTCATGCCTCTTTCTTCCAGTAAGCCTGAACAACAAGGTCATTGACTGCCACCTTACAGTCATCTCTTTCCACAGTTTAGCTTGATGCAATTGAGGATGTTTTACTCCTTTTACCTGAAGAGTGATGGCATGTTCTAAATCTTGTCTATTTGTTCAACTATTTTAGTTACTCTAATAAAAGACAATACCTCTCTCTACATCTGGCCTTGGTTTTACCCTTAGACCATCATTGTTACACCACTACTTATAAAAAACAGTGCATCTGAAAAATAATGTCCTTTTTCTAAAAAAAAGACAACTTACCAAGTGTAAGTGAGATGTCAACATTTTTATAATCTATGAGTGCCACGAGCAAAAGCAGGATGTAGAAATGCTGGTGGTCTGATCCCTAATTGTTTTAAAAGGCAATAAAGATAGATTGTTTCTTTTAAGACTCTGCACTTTCTTTTCCTAACTCATAATCCCTGCTCTGCTCTACTCAGTACTAATCTCTCATAACACTGTATAGTTCTGCACGGATCTCTCTCCTTGAAAAGGTCCTTATAAGGCTTTGCGTCTCCAAAACAGCTTTCTCTTAGTACCTACTTGTTCTTGGAAGAATCTTTTCGTCATGTTATGCAAAGCAGAAAATTAAAGTCAATTCCTCTTTCTCAGTGATTATGTCTGTGAGCTAGAAGGATCAAGGCATGGAGGATATAACATTAGCTACATGAACATTGTTAGAAAGAGCAAATAATACACAATCCTTGAAGTCAATGGAAAGACCACTGGGAGCCCAAAGAGGGCTAAGCTGTTTATCCATTTTCAGTTGTTTTGTATATGCTGTAGTTGAAGTACTGAGAGATTATCTAAGGACAGAATTAAAATAAACCTGTGTTCCTTGGTTTAGGAACTTCAGGCATGAACACTAGATCCAACCTAACCTTAGCCCTGCCTCCAAAGGTTTAAATCATTCTGTGATTCTAAGTATCATCTTTTTACTTCGAAGTGTCTCTTGCTGTTGAGTTATAAAGTTTCCATCATGAGGGAAATCTGCATCACAAGGACTGGTTTTGTACGGTAGTCTGTAGGATGGAGGCCTGTGCACTAGCTTCATCAAACGCTGTTTTGCTATTTTATTGTGCATGCTCTGTATTGTAGAGTGGTTTTTTTACATCTTGCAACCAAGCCAATTTCTTTCTGTAGCTTTGCATCTCCTCCTCTCTCTTGTTCCTTTTACTACATGTTGTACATGCATCCACAAAATGAGCACCACTTAAAATTCTTCATTACTAACATTACCTACACATAGATAGCTACCCACCAGTTACGTTCCTTCTTTATAGAAACACAACTGCAGCCTTTAGGAAGCTAATGCTCAGCCTCATTTCTTTCTTTCAAAGCTTGGAAAGATGTAAATCATTGCAATGGGAGCTTGTAAAGACAACATTAAGCCAGTATCAACCTGATGTTAATATTTCATTAAGAACTATCAGCCCTCAAACCATTATGCTTACTGCTTGTTCTCTGGTATTGCAAAGCTATGTCCACTAAAATATATGGAAAGCTATAAAAGTGCCTTTCACCTGATACTGTGATGTCTTCAGGCTCTTACATAGGAGGGTGGTCTCGTGGTTACAGCTTGGGGCAGGCTTTCTTCATAGCCTGCCCTCACACAGATTTTCTGCAGGACTTCAAACAAGTCATCAGAGCAGGTGCAACAGAATGGACAGTGCAGATTGTTGATCAGAGGTCAGCATGTACAAACCTGTAAGGGTAAGAAATGAGTGAGGTAGAATTTTCCCTGCCTTGGGCACCTGCTATCCTTGCCTTAAAGTAATGGGATGTACTTTGCTGTTTCTAAATATTGTATTAAAATATTTCATGGTTATATCACTATAGTAAATGAATGTTTTGTAGATTGCATAGGGGTCTTTCTATGAACTTCTATAGATAACCGCATGTGCCTTTTCCTTGTCTTTTCCCCACCTCTCCTTCTTTTCAGGTTATCCAGGAAGTTCTCAAGAATCAAATCTAATTACTATTTCACCATTGACAAAATGAGCCATACTGTTACCAGATAGTTACATAATTATTCACTGCTATTGTTCACGTAAATATATACATGATCTTTTTTCTGCAATGCTTTCATAAATCTCCAGATGAGGTTGATTCCTTCTGCTGAGAGATTTAATTGTTCATATATGTTTTCCATGGGAATGATGAAAGCCAGCTAGAATTACTGCTGAGTGAACTAGAGCAATCCTGGATTATGATGAATGGAAGTAGTGAATGATCAGTGACTGATGTAAGCAAAACATTACTGAGTTTGAAGCACCTATAATTAGAGGGACATGATATTTCAATTGAAAGTTGCCATGTCAAACATGGGACAAATACAATACTTGTCTTTTACTCCTGAAAGCTTTTGAGCAAGAAATTAGTTAATCACAAAATGACATGTGGTTATTACACAGCGAGCTTGCATAACTGCATCAGAACAGGTCTCATTTACATCAGGAACTAATTTAGCAAGTGAGAGCTAAAACACTGGGAAATGTTCCTTTGGATCTTGAGCTGACCCTGGAAACACAAAGTGCTGCAATCACATCAAAATTTTTTGCCTTGTCACTAATGAAGAGTTAACATTTTTTACTACAGCTTCTCATACCTGCTAGGCTCCTGTCTGAAATACCTGAGGAAATATTACTCTGGGTTCAGGTGGCTGCCTGGAAATTCCTTGTTTGACTCATTTAATTTGAATTAATAGCTCATCTTTTTTTGTTTGCCCCATAGAAGATTTGGCTCACAGACTACAAGGTGGTTACATCAGGACATGTCAGGAGGCAGCTGGAGAGCTTACCTCTAAGGACAGTATTTACAGAGCTGATGATTGTATCTAAAAGGATGTGACCCATATACAGGAAATCATGGCGATAAAGTAGCCTTGTTTTTCTAGTAAAACTCACTTCTAATGAAATCTAAGAGTTTCTGAGACATAACTCAAAACTGAGTGTGAGCAAGAGGAGGCTGTAAAAGAACATCACTTCTGGAGAAGAAACCAAGCAGGTCAAAATAATTAGCTTTAATTAGAGGAGACAGAAAGTGGACAGAATATTGGATTTTGGAGGCAAGACATCAGGGGTGCAGATCTCTGCCTCCTGTACAAAGCAGTATATATAATCAGAGTCCTGGTGGCACACAGTGGACCTTAGGTTCACCTCAGTCCTCATTTCCTGAGGTTCTTTTGACACCACTGAAGTCTATTAAAGACAATCTTCTCTGGCAGTATTTCAAGAGCGAAGATGTATTATGAAATGCAGCAAGAGCAGAGGAAAATAAATGATCATCAGTAATATCCTTTTAACACTGTGTATGTAAAGGGGGAGTATGAGCATGTGCACACATGTAAGTAATCTGGATTTAAACTTATTTTTAAATTAAATGCTGTCAGATGCACAAAATGAACAGAAAAAAAAAGTTTCTATTCTGCCTTGCCCGCATTTGGATAAGTTTGGCTGGTAACGACTGTAAGTAAAGAAAAATAAGAGAAAAGCAATTCATATTGGTGTTGTTGCTTTAGGAGAAATAACTGGTAACCAGTTGTGGTGCTTCATACAGGCTTTGTTACATCTCTTTTCCTTTGCCTCTCTAAAGGGAAATAGATCAGGGCCAGCACTGTATATATTAGCAGGTTAACATACTGGGCTATACTTGCACTTTACTGTAAATGTTTTTGGTACTTCTTCTAAGTCTGTGTTTACCTTGGGTATTTTCTTAGTTCACACATGTGAAATAACAGCTGGGATTTGCCAAAATATAGCAGTCAAGTGCTGTACATGTAGTAGCTTTAAAACTAACACAGGTGTCCTAGATCCCTTACACAGAATAAACAGAAGCACACGATCAAGAGTGTGTCTAACTCCTCTCTTCTGGAAATGACGTGTCTTGAAATGCTTGATCTGACAATTGCAACCTCTAAAGAAAGAAGTATGACAGAGTTGAAATGCTATTGATTTCTACAAACAAGTGCACTGTCTTAATTTTCTTTAATAGAAATGCATTATCGTCATAACTTGGATCTATCTATTTCCACCCTTGCTTTTTCAAAGGAAAGGCAAGTACATTTAATGAGCTCAGTTCACTCCTGGGTCACACCAGAGCAGAAGGACAAGACCTCCATTGCTGGAAAGACCACCCAGAGAGGAGGAAGCTGCCCTTGCCCAGGAGGGAGGTAAGACAAGAAGGTCCCAGCAGTTTTCTTCCAGAGTCCAAGCCATGAGCAGCAGCAGCCTCATGAGCAGAACCCTTGGGGCCCTGGTCACTCAGAAGGGGTCTGTTTCTTTTCAGTGTGAATACACCTCACTTCCTTCGTGCTGGCAAGGCTGTCTGTGAACAAAACCATACCATTGCTTTGAGCTGCTCAGTGTTTTTATGGCTTCTTTTGTTTTTTGTCTCCATGATTTTACACTGCACTGCTCTTTCTATATCTGAAAGAGAAATAAAATAGGACAGAGTACAGCAATGGAAGCTAACATACACAGGGGAGGAACTTGCCATGGGTTTGTCCAGCTGTAGACAACTAGGATTCCATAAATATTCAAGAATCTCACTGATAATGCACAGGTGTAGTGGAAATTCAGGACTAAATTCAGGGAGGATGACATACACGAGCGTCATATTCCCATGGGAACACTTGTGCCATCTTCTTGCCTGCATAATGCACTGGAAGTAGATAAACAAGCTCAGGCACATATAAGAAAGAATAGCAACAGGTTGCTTCTCCCAAAGAGGTACTGCTTTGCAAGGATGCTCTTAGAGTAGCATCCAAAGTACTAGAAGTGAAGACATTCACCTGGCAAGTTCACTCAAGAGGAAGTTGCATTTTCCATAGCAATTCCATTGACCTGCACTTTCTCATGAAAGAATGTGATTCATATTGTCCATAAGAATATAAATTAAGTCCTTGGAAAAGGACCATCAACACCCTGGAATCAATGTACTCAGTTTAAAAATCTGTGAGACTGGACAGAGGCTTCCAATACTATGAATATAACTAATTTTGACAAATGCATCTGCATTATTAGTTCTAGCATAAAAATTCCTATGGATTGCTCTAAGAAAAATAAAGCTGAAAATTTATTTCTAATTACACCATGAAAATGTTTTTCATAAAGAATATTAAAAAATTATCTTAGTAAGGGTTATTTGTGTAAGTGCCCAATGCTGAAAGACTTATTTTCACTGCAGGGCTAATCTAAACTAAACTTCAGATGTTGCCCACGGTTGCACTGGGTCTCTGTGCCTGAAATGTTGTCTGCTTTTTCCAGCTGGATCAGTTAATCTGATGAAAGATATTGCTTCTCCTTAGAGCTTACCTTGCTGTTTTTGTAGATATCATAAATCTTACTGAGTGTTTCATCCTGACCTTTCTGTAGAGGTAAAAGGGTCTTGGATTCAGATCTAGATTCCTGAATACTTTTCTTGTAGATAATGTGATACATTTAGTTTTCCACATTGTGCCTGGCCAGCACAGGATTAGCATGGCATTAATTGATTGCAGGAGGATCAAGTAAGTGGATTAGAGCTGCTTTACAACCAAGAAACTTGATGATCTTGAAGGGAAACTCCCTCAACTGGGGACATGAGATGAAGAAAAGAAAATTTAATGAACTAATTTGAGAAATGGGAAAAGCCAGACTGTGTCCTTGTTTCCCAGTATATTCTAGTTATCTCTTGGGATAACTATATTTTAATAGAATGCCAACTTTCTTTTTAATATGATCCTTGACATTCTAAAATGTCATGGCTTTTTCCTTCATCAATCAAAACGTATTTTTTTTACTTGTGGGATGTTTTTTCAGCAGAGTTTGCTGTTTTTATTTCATTGATTTTCTTTTTAACATGCAGTTGTTGAAAACTTAATTTTGAGTTTAGTCAGCTTTGTTCAAGATGCATTGCTGTTCCAAGTAGAGTTTCTGCTATGTTTTCTGCAGTCCAGTGTAAGGGATGTAAGGCCTGATGGATGATGTTTGGAATGGAAAGATGAATGAATACAGCCATTACCAAAGTTTCTCTCTTGATCTGAAAAGAGAAATCCATTTCTTTGTTATTTCTTGGTAAGGAATTTACTGCAACACTGTGTTGGAAAAAAATTGCATCTGAAAAATAAATTTTTATTTAGACTTAGGACTAAGATAAGTTTTGTGGGGTTTGCATTTTAAAAACCTTGTGAATATCAAAACACTTTAGAAGTGTTGATGGAGGGGGTATGTTCCAATTCTGACTTTATGGTCATTTATTAATCTTTCTATGTAAAATTGGCACTTCTTCCCCTGGAAAATTTTTCTCCTATCTGTATTAGTGTTGCCCACCCAATGTTAGTAAAAGCACTGATTATTCCTACTGTTTTATTCCTGCCTAGAAAGGCCCGTCGAGTCCACAGTCACAGTGTCAGGGGCAGACATGGCAGAGTGGCCGGGCTCAAAAACCCCTGACCAGGAGTGATGCAGCTCTGTAACACCAGCATGGCAACACATGGGAATCTATACACACAGTTTACTTTCTTCATGTTCCTTCTCAGTTGTGTGGGTGTATTTGGCAACGAAAAGCATCATAATGTTTGAGAATGGAAGATACTAACAAAACAGTATCTTTCAACACCACATCCATTTGCATGCTTAATTTAAGCACTGCAGTGATCTACCCAGTGACTTAATTAACATGGCATGAAATCACCATGAAAACTGCAAGTCCCTGCTGTAAAAAAACTCAAACATAGGACCTCTTCCACAGAAAATACTTGTTCTAAATTAGTTTCAATTCTCAGCCAGCATGAACCTGCATAGCCCCCTGTTCCAGATGTGGCTTTACACCAGCTGAGATCTGGCCCAAATAACTTTATGCTTCCTGTCCTAATAGTGCCATAGGGTAAAAAAGAAATAACAGCCTGACAGGAAGGCAAAACATCAGGCCTCAGAGGTCCTGGAGCAAAAAACCCCATCCTTTCAAATAGTTTGAAGGCTAAAGATGTCAAAGGACCTTCATCCAACAGCATAATCCTGAAAATACAGTGACAAATAGGACAGTAAACTAACAGCTTCATTCTGAATTGCTGAGTGCGAGCAGATTTGGCCTCTGTAGTTGCAGATTAAGTTGTTAGCCAATATGATTATCTTGCTGATCGCACAGAAATCTCCCAGGGAACAAGTTGTGCCTGAACCACCATGCAAACCCTGGCGGGTTCCCCCCCACACACCTCTCCACCCACATCCACACACTCTTTCCTCTTTGACTTTCCTGATACTCCTGGCCTATGAGGGATAAGAATACACGGACTCTGCATCGCACACAAGGGAGTATCACAAAGATGTGGGAGCTTCCCAGGGTGTGGCACTACTAGCTTGGTGGAGGACCTCCTGACACTGTCACTGATTTTGGGAGGGTTCACTGGTGCTCCCCAAGAAACAGGTCTCTAACCTTCATGGCTGTAGAGAAGAACCGTCTGAGAAAAATCTGAATTCCCAAAAGCTCAAAACAAAAAAGGATAAAAGAAAGGAACTCCATTCTCTAAGTCAAAGGGGGTTTTTTGTTTTACTTTCTTACTTTCTCTCCAGCTGTGAATGAACCCCAGGGCTGCTGGTCTCTGAACAAGGGGCAGCAGCTGGGGCCAGCAAGGGAAACTGGGGTGAGCTGGGCCTCCTTTCTCTCCTCTTCCCTCTGTCTATCCTCACCTGCAGGCAGGGTATGGGGCAAGAAGGCCTCTGGCAGCCCCCCAGAGCTGCAGCACGTCAGGGCAGAGGACTGGAGGAGGTCAGTGCGGAGCTGTGCCTGCCGGCATCGCGGGGACCACACGAATGTGACTGTAAGGACTTGGCTGTGTGTCATCAGACAGGAGAACATACTGCTTCCCAGAGGTGCTTTTGTCCACGGTAAGCCAAATGCCCTCTTTCAGAAAAGTCTTTCAGACACATACCCCCAAAAAGGAAAAAGGAAGTTTTGAAAGGTGGGATCTGAGGAGAGGAAGTGACTCATGGGCTCAAAGAGAGATGGGCAGGGAGTGACAGCCGGCCGAGGCAGCAGAAGCGATCCCCAACTGTGCCGAGTCGTGGGAATGGGGGTGAGGAAGGAGCCTAAGGCTGGGGAAGCTGAGTTCAGGAACAGCTACAGTCCTATGCTTGCCTCCTGGGCACAGGATTTTTAATGCATCCCACCACAGCCAGCTCTCAGGCTTAACAACATGCCTGGCTGCACTATGCCTGTGCCTTGGAGGTGACTCCACCTGCTGTCCCAGAGAGCAGAGCCCTGTCGGGCCCCATAGGGTGCCAGCCACTCTGCCTGTAGCCCCCGGCATGGCCACCCTATAGCCCCTGGACTGGCCACCCTATAGCCTCTGGGGTGGCCACCCTGCCTTCCCCACCTGCATGGGCACACCACCACCTACCACGGCACTCCAGCCCTGGATGCAGACCTTCTGGGGATGGTCCAAGGGGAGGAAGGGTATCTGCAATTTGGGTGAAGAATATGAGCTTTTTGCCCTGTTTTTCCATTTTGCAAATAGCTATCTTTTGTCACATTAAAGCAGTAAGAGCAGATGTAGATTGGGTTTTATGGGGTTTCATCAGAGATGTGACATGAGAGTCATGTTCGGGGTTTTGCACTGGTCCCTTGCAGAAAACTTTGTCAGGGTGGACTTAGTCTCCACTGATAGGCTGCCCTTTTTTACCTGATGGAGGCATGAGCCTTTTTCCTTTATCCTCTTCTGCACCTTGTAATCTATGTGCCCTCTGGTAGAGAGAGTTTTCTCTCCTAATGAGGAAGCTCTAGCGGTCAGGACTTTGTGAACACTAAACGAGGAATTTCCTGGCTTTCAAACAATTTCCCCCCTTAATGATGATGTTCTAATAATATCCTCTTTTTTTTTAATTAACTGATCTCTACTTGATCCCTCATGTGCAGAGTACTCAAATAATAAACTGGCTGCAATTCTGTGTTGTGTCCCCTAAAAGGAAGTGAACCAGAGATAACATGATGTTACCTTTTGTTCCTTTTGTTTGTTTTTTAAGTGTCTTTAATGAGTTATCCTATGGACCAACTAAGGTAAATCAGATAAAGTGCTCATTTTACTGTTGAATTAGACCCTTTTTTTGGTTGAGATCAGTAGTGTTACAGAACTCACTGGTGTAGTCAAGATGTGTACTGCAGGAATATTACCAATCCAAGTTTTACTGGCATTGTGGCATTGATGAGTCTATTTGTAATATGCATGTAAACAGCACTGCATATTAGTCAAGCACTTCAGGCATTGTTTAAAGCAACTTCTTCCCCAGAGCACTACAGAGCTAGAACTGGGAAAGATCAATTTCCTCAATTGCTGAGGTCATAGGAGTGAAACAAGTGGTAATATTTGCTGTTAAAGATGAAAATAATGCCTTACATTTACATCTGTAAAACCTGTAGGCAATTACATTCTTGTGCACCTCCAGAACCAGGGTTGAACTTTGTTTTGAAAAATGTTGCAGTTAAAACCTCTGACTATTCATCGAGGGAAAGATGTACACAGTATCACAGAATCATTGGGTGGTTTGACTTGGAAAGGACCTTAAAGATCATCTAGTCTCAACACTGATCAGACTATTCTGGGTTGTATTCATAATTGTCAGGACCAAGATCAAAAGACTCTTCTAATATAGTTCTATGTGATTCACCCATCACTGTCCAGAACTTTTGTATCTCTGTGGATCTTGGTGAATAAGCAGTAAGTGTATTTCTTTGAAACCCAAAGACATCTTAATTCTTACTCTATTTTTTTCAATGCCTACTCCAACACGCCTTTACTTATATTTTTGAGAGGTTTGGGGCTCCCTCTGGTGGTGTTTGAAAACCAAAAAGCTTGAACAGAACATAAATCAAATAAACAATAGTTCAGTGCTTAAGAAGTTGTTATAATTTGCAGAAGACTGCATGCCTAATTCCTCCTCTGTTTCTTACCACATTTATTTTTGAGCTAGTTTTTTATAGAGGTCTTTTGCTGTAGTGATTTATCTTGAGAGAGGAGAAATGCAAAGTGATATATCAGAGAGCAACAAAGTAGGTAATTTAGCTAACGGGGTGTCTTTTCATTAATGGTTTCACAAACAAAATCTGCATGTCTCTGTTAGTTTTTCACCTATTTCTCCTACTAGTTCTTCAGCTACTGCATTGGATTTGAAATTAATCCATAGCTATTTACTCTGGAAAAATATGGTTAAATTACTTCATTTTTGGTGACTACTGTGAAAATTAAGGATAACATAAATGGAGAGTCAGACCCCACTCTCAAATTTTCATTTTCTCAATATAGCATTTATGCCTGCAGGCTGAAAGGGAAACAAAAATAACAAAACATTGACCTCAACAACAGGTTTCTCTTTCTCCCCAGGCTCAAATACATGGGTATGCCTGTTGCTGGTGGAAAGAGAAGTTGTATAGAAATGTTCCGCATTAATGCACGGTTAATTACAAACATACAGAACACGCAGGGTGAAAACTGCTGCTGCTCATGCTCTGCTTCTGCCGGAGTCAGCGCTGGTTTGCAAGCAGCCTGGCACTGGGCTAGGACTTCAGTGCAGGTGTATGCATGGGGGCTGTGGCCCAAACTCTGCAGCTGGGATGCTCGGGTGCTGCAGGTGCTGCATCTGCTGCAGGACTGCTTCAGGAGTGTGTGAGCAGCCAGGTGACTGCCGGAGCACAGGGATCTCTCTGGGACAGTCCCCTCACCTTTTACTATCTACACTTCACTTTTTTTCTTTGCCCAGAGCAATTGTATGATGGCCTGGACAGGAAAGCAGGAAACTACCTTTTTTCTCCAGGAGTCCAGAGGTATTGTAGTTATACTTCCTTTAGATTTTCCTGCTTTCCTAAGTAGAAAAAGCTTTTTTCCCCTCTTTTTTTTTTTTTTTTTTTTTTCCCAATACTTGTTGGTAAGGAAAGAAGGTATGAAGACATAGAATTGAGACAGTTCTACCTGGGCAAAGGTGTGTGGTTGTGTTCAAAATACCTCTAAATTACTGTAAATTTTTGGGTGACTAACTTGATACTTCTGTCCCATATGATTAAAATTCTGGAAACAAATCAGTTGCATTAAAATAACATGACTTCCACCTTTTTTATTATGATTGTATTAGGTAGATATTATTGGATAATTTGGTCACTGGCCATAGGAAATTGCCATTTAACTTAATATTAGAGTCAAATTCAGAGCCAGAAGAAGGCTCCAAATCAGCTTGTGTCATGTAAAAGGGATGTGCAAAATCCTGGCCTCATGTCAAAAATGGCAACGATCCCATTTTGTTCCATGGAACCAGGATTTTTACCCAAATGACTTAACTAAAATTCTTGTTGTTCAACTTTTTGTATTTAATAACACTTCTGAAATCAGTTGGTAGATTCCATCAAGTGGCCCCCCTTCTTCTCAGGATGTTACAGGTGTTACTTACCTATTACAATTAGGAAATTTGGTTTTCTGGGTTTTTAAAATTTATTTTTATTAATAATAACTTAATCCACCTAAGGAATTTGTTCAGTGTTGAAAGGCTCTGTCCTGAGTGCCAGCAAAGGGCTCAGTCCTGCAAGTTCCCATCCAGCAAGGCACTTAGGTATGTCCTTAATCTCAAACATGGGTCTAATCCCCAGGACTTCACCAAATAGAGGCTGAAGACCTCAGTACCCTGCAGATGCGACCCCCAAGCCTCCTCTCCATTGGTCTTCTGCAGAGCTTCCATAGATTTGTTATAGTAATATGGTAAGAATTAAGCCAATGGCATTTAAGGTATTGTTATAAAAATACTGCACAAAGATAAAACATGCTGTATCGTACAGTGTATCAGTTTTCAAACCAGGCAAATGAAGTTTTCTGCAAGCTTCAGCTCCTTTGTTTTTTCGTACAAAAGGGAACACTCTTGTAGCATCTTACGTGGTTTTGATTATAGCATTTGTGATTCTTTAAATATTTATTCTTCAGCAGTTAAGAAACTTGGTGAAGGGGAACTTTATAAACATTTATAATGGATTGAGTATTCATGTGGAAAAAAAAATGAGGCACTTTCTCCAATAGGGAAGAAATACCTTTTCATAAAATCTGTGTCCTCAGTTCAGCAGAGCATCTTGTTCAGGACAATTATTGAGAATATATCCAGCCTTACACAGATATCCAAGTTTCTGTAACAGTAGTCTAGACTCCCCAAAATGCATAAAGGCTGCCCTGAATTGGTGCCTATTCCACATAGCTGCCCACGGATCACTTCAGCAGTATTAGATGTTGCACTCGGCATTCACAGCATGCAGCTCTCCAGAAGACAGGCGAGTAAACGCTCCCTTCACCACCTGAAAGATTTATTTGCTTTGGGGTGATTGGCAGCAGTGTCATGTAAAGCACCACGGGGCAAATTCCATTTGATTAAATAATTATCACGTACGACCAAAAAATGTACCATTATGTGTGAACACAAATGTAAACTCCCCAAATTCCCTCCACTTCCTCCCTTGCTCTGTTAATTTCTCTTTCAGAGGCAAGTGACACAATTCCTGATTTTAACTAAAAGGGTTCCAGGGTAGGGATGGTACTCAAAACTTAAAATACTATGTGCTGATTAAAATTTGTATACAGCTTATTTAAAACAGCTTCCCTAAGAAGTAGAAAGTGCATCACTCAATGGACCCCAAGTAGTTTTCAGCAAATTCAATCCCACAGAACATTTCCAAGCGAGAGGCAGGGACTGAAAAGGGATTGTTTCTGCCTCCTACTGCAAATAATTAGGGTCTCTTTTTGTGGCCCAGTTTTTCCAGGCTCTATCTGGGCAGATTTCCCAGTGACTTCAGTGCAATTAGAACTGTTAAAAAGACTTGCAGGATGGCTTCCTTCAGTTTTCTGTACAGTGAAAGACAATAAAAATGGCGTGTACCTCATAAATAAGTATGACCAACCACTAGAGGCATAGTCTGTGATCTAAGTGGGTGCCTGGGGTCAGGGCAGCACAGCTGGGCACCACTGGCTGCTTGCTGTGACACAGGAGCATACCTGCAGTAGTATTACGGTAAAAACATGATTAAAAATACCATACCTGCTGATATTAAGATGGATAAACAGAAAAATCTAGGCCCTGCAGATGCCATTGAAAAACCCATCATATCTTCTCTATTTCCACTCATGGCTGCACATGTGCTTTGTGCTCCAGTGCCAGCCACCCTCCATAAAGACAGTGGAGGTAGTACATGGGTCTGGCTGAGGGGATGAGGGTCTCCTGTGATGCTGCAGTGCCACCCTCAGCTGACACATGCAACATCAGTTGGATAGAGTGAAACAGGAGGACACTCGCAGGGAAAGGTTGGCTGGATTCTTTTGCTGGATTGGTCTTTCTCGTTAAGTTTCTTTGCTTTATTAATTTTGTTCTTGTTTTAGACACTTACTTTCAGGATGAAGGTCTGGCACAGCACTTTCTGTCATCAATGGGAGCCCTTCCTCTGATTGCAGAAACAGAGGTAGTGTCTTCATTTATGGTTTTCAGTTCTTTATTTCTGAAGTCCTTTGTCCAACTCAGTCTGCAGATACTTTCCAAATATCACTTTGTCCACAAAGGCTGTGCTAAAGGAAAAGTGATTCCTGATCCTGTGTGTATCTGCTTGATTGGGCAGTAATTTTGGATTCTGGGCAGATTTTTTCTAAAAGTGGCATCACTCCACCTTGGTCAGTATCTTTTGCTGGGATTACTCCAAACAAGCTTGACCTGTTGAAATGTAATGTTTCTCATACTAGTTTCCCAAACTAGTGAGGCTGTTGCTATTTCAGGTGGCTTAAAAATATGTGCACAGTTTGTACTTTGAATGTTTAATAAGCTTAAAACATGAAATATATAATGCAGTTTGAACTTTCTAGTGTTATTTCATCACCAAAAAAGCAAAGTCTTGAGGCTCAGCAATTGCCTTTGTCAGAATGTAAATTCCAGCATGTAATACCCAGGCTGTATGTTTCAGGAAATCAGTATTAACCTATTAGTATGCAGTTTTCCTTGGAGAAGAGCCATCTTCACACTGAGCCTGTATTCCTGCTTCAAACCTTCCTGTCACTGTTCCGTATCCACGACCCAGCCTAAGGCTGCCTTTGACGGTTCTCCAGCCATTTCCTGCATACTGCACTAGCACTAATTGAAAATTTGGGTGGCCTTGCTTATTTATTTTCCTGGAATGTAGTGGGTTATATTTTCATGGCACTTTCTCAGCAGTGCAACGTTTCAATTTCAAAACCACTGCAATATGAGGAAAAGTAACCCCCAAAATTAAAAAAATAACAATAAAAAGCAGCATATCTTTGATTAATTTTTACAGTAGTTCTTTTGTAAAAATATATAATGGAAAAAGAATTCAATGTTGCTTTTGTCTCTCAAGATCAGAGGCGAGAGAAGCAATTTAAATGCATGTACAAGATGATCACATGCAGACACAATGAGGCATGAAACTTTAAATGTACAGATGCCGTGGAAATGAAAAGATAATATAAAGTGTGTTCTTTGCAAGTCTTGCAGAGTTCAATAGCTACATAATGTGTGTGGAGGGGAAAGAGAAACAGCCCCCCTGCACTCTCTAGGAAAATTCCAACTATGTCTGGATGTGCCATTGGCACTAGCATTGTGCTTTGCCTCCATGGATTTCTGCAGGAATGTAATTCCACAGCAGATAGGGTTAGTATGTCACTGTTACCTCCATGCTTGGACATGCATGTGCTTGGGCATGAGTACCTGTTGTAAATTTCAAGTTCTGATTTAAAAAAATTCACCGATCCCTTAACAAAATTTCAAGTCTACAAAATTCTTTTCTCTTCATGCCTAATTATTTTGGTTTATGGTGATTTTTTATTGTGTGTGCAAAAACTAAAGGTTGGCACTATCCTGTTCATTTTTTTCTTAATACTCTAAGAGCAGCTATTGAAGTCTTCTGGGAATTATGTTTTGTTCCCAGGATTTAGGCATAAGGAAATGTTTACCAATAAATATGCAATGAAGGTGCTGACCTGTATCTCAGAAATTATTTGGAGGAAGAGTGAACTGAGTATAGATTCTGTTTTTACCTACAGGCACACATCTTTAGGATTACCCAACTATTTGAATTTAGAGATGTTTCAGAATGGAGATAAAACTGGATGCTGAAAGGAAAAGAAATTTGAAAAAACACAATGTCTCCCCTAGTTCTGAGTTTTCAGGATGGCTTTTGGGGTTTTATCTATAACGCTGACATTGGAGACTTTTTAGTCAAGCATGAAGCATTTCTTGTAAGTTAGTGAAGTAACAAAATAAGCAGGGTGGGGGGGTTTGTTTGCTTGGTTTGTTATGGGGTTTTATTGAGGGGTTTTATTATTTGGGGGTTTTGTTGTTTGTTTTGTTGTTGGGGTTTTGGGGGGTTTTTGGTTTCTTAACAGAAGCAATCTCAAATCAAAATGTCAGCCCAAGCATTCATCCATATTTCCATTTCTTTGAAAAGTCAAGATCTCCCCACTGGGAAAGTTCAGATTTTAACTCGACCTTTCCAGCCTGTTCTGAATCCTATTTCCAAACTCCCTCATGATGCATTTCCCAGTGAGAAAGTTGATTTTGGCAGTTAAAAAGTGCCCCAAGCTAAGGGTTGTGTAACAATCGATCAAAGTGTATCTCGCATGCACATATTACATATTAATGCCTCGTTACAATTAACAGTGAGTTCTGGTTTAGCTAGATATTACAAATTCCCTAAGGTGAAGGGCTGAGAGAATTGGGATTGTTCTGCCTGGAAAAAAGAAGGCTTGGGGGTGACCTAATTGCAGCCTTCCAGTACCTGAAAAGAACTTACAGGAAAGATGTGGCAATGCTCTTTACAAGAGCATGTAGTGACAGGACAACAGGGAATGTGTTCAAATTAAAAGGTTTAAATCAGATATTAGGAAAAAATTCCTAACAGTGGGAGTGGTAAGGCACTGGAACAGGTTGCCCAGGGACGTTGTAGATGCCTCATCCCTGGCAGTGTTCAAGGCCAGGTTGGATGGGGCTCTGTGCAATCTAGTTGAAGATGTCCCTGGCTTTGGCAGGAGAGTTGAAACTAGGTGATATTTAAGGTCCCTTCCAATCCTAATCATTCCACAATTCTATGAAGGGTAACACAAGTGAGCAATTGAGCACTTGGCTTTTTTATTTACAGCTGGTTAATTTTGCCTTGTAAATGAGAGCAGTAATTGGGAAAGATGGGTTGAAAAGGAAGAAGACAGTGCTCCTCCAGCCCTGTCTCTCCCTCATGAGAGTTTCTCTACCTTGTTGAGGATATAGTCACACCATCAGCTTGGCATTTGGCACAACTGAGACACAGCACAGAACAGGAAGGATCTTGTGGTGGGCACATGGGGCACTTTTAGAAGTGGGTTTGCTGCACATATGCTGAACAATAACTAAAGATTGTCATATTCACAAATGACCACTACTAACTCCTCTAATTCTGATTTTTTTTTTTTTTTTCTGCAAATGCCTTTAAAGAAAACACTAGGACTCCTGTCAGATCACGACTGATGTTGTCTTTCACTGTAGGTGATAGCTTTTGGAAATGGACAAATGGAAAGGAAATTATTCTGGCCAGTTTTCACATGCCATCTGTTTTTTTCTGTGGCTAGAAATACTTACACAATCAAAAACCAAATTATTTAATGCTGCTGCTTGCTCATGACTGAATCATGACACAGGTCCTAAGTGGACAAGTGTAAGGATATGAGTGTAGAAGGCTAGCCAGTACATAGCAAGACAAACACAAGCCTGATGTTGAAACTTAAAGGTTGCACAGAGCTGTAAAGCACCTTATGAATGTGCCTAGTACATCCTGCCTCTTAAGGAAAGACTGACTGTAGCTCCAGGAATAGCATTGTTCCTGGAGGTGCTTTAGCCACTTCTTAAAGGCTTCCAATGAACAAGGTTTGATGGATTCCCTAAACAACCTATACCAGTATTTCATTGTTTCATTGTTACGGTTCTTCTGAATGCCTTTGCTATAGCGTCTCCTATTCATCATCTCTCCCATATAAAAATAATATATAAACATATCACAGTTTGATGTGGAACAAGAAATGTGGTGCAACTTTTATCAGGCTTTCAGAAGTGGTTGAATATTTCCCACAAGCAGGATTTGGAAATGCAAAACACTATTATTATTATTATTATTATCATTATTGTTGTTATTGTTGTTGTTGTTATCATTATATAATAGTAATGTAGAAACAGGAAAGAATATTAATTCTAAATGTATTCAGATGTTGACCATATTTTAAAATGTGTGTCTCAGAGAATAAAGTGAGTCAGGCTCTCAGGTATGAGCTGAACTGAACTGGGGACTGTATAAGGCTAAGTCCAACAGGCTACTTAATGTGCATGCTTAATTTTAAGTATTGAGTTCAGTACTTTTGGTAAAGTGAATAATAGACCTGAAAGTGTTTTCAAGTTAATGGGAACTCGTAAGTGCTTTCTTGGATCACAGCCCAAGAGCTCAGCACATTGCAGGGCTAAATACAGATTTAACAGTCTAAATTTAGTCCTCTGTGTTTTAAAACACTGGCTAACATTCTTCTCAGAAATTTCCGTGGAAATTGATGAAGATCTGAAGTCAAGGCCAAACACCTCTTAGTCTTCTGCATCTAAGAATAAATGTCACTAAGAAACATTAAAGACTAGAACTGTGGTTCATTAAAGTCAAATATTGTGATGTGTTTAACGGATTTCAGATGAAGCTGTCTGATCTAGTATCTCTGATTATACATTTCAGGCACAGATCAAGATTCACATTTTAATGTTAATTTCTTGTCTGAGATGCTAAAATATTTTTTGTCTCTAAAAGGAACTTCATAATTATATCTAACTCTTATAAAATGCAACCTCTTGTTAACAGCATAGTTGTGATACTAATTTTAACATAAATTATCTAAAAGTTAAGTTTTGAAAAACCAGTTATACTTGGCCTAGACTGCATAGTTTATCTATATGCCTTTTACCATTCTCATCCCCTTTTTCTGAGCCCTATTTTGGAATTTTCCTTTTCTTTTTCACCTTAGGAGACTTGGAGATTAGGCAGTTGGAAGAAAGAAAAGAGGAAAGAAGAAGAGAGAGACAGATAGGGAAAATTATGAACAAAGAAAAAAAAAGCAAACAAGAAGGTATTTAGTAATAGATGGAATCTTTATTTGTCATATTAAACACAAGAATTCCTGCATGATTTCCTTTAAAATGAATACAGTTTTGCAGAGCCACTGAATTGGGCCAAGTGAGGGAAACAACTTGGTTCCATCAAAATGGGCCCAATTGATAATTAATTAATAGTTCTTTGTTACTCCAGTTGAATTTCACTAGGACACATTAGGAAGTGTTTGCTGCTACTGGAGCAGAGATATGCTCCCTTCCAGTGGAGGGGAACTGGGGTGCTCAGGCAGCAATCAACTGTCCCATGAGTACAGCTCAATTCAGAACAGGAGATCTAATCTCTGCCCTCAACATGATTTCAGAAATCTGAAAAAATATCTGATTAATAGCTTCCGCCTGCTTATTCCCAAAAGTATGGAAATTAAAGCAGTTGTGCCAGATTTTGTTCTTGTGGAAAAGAGAAACAGAATCTCACCTGAAGTTTGAGGGACAAAACCTGCCAAATAGCCTTTGAAGTAGGATTCTTTTTTCCTTTGAGAAAGAAACATGGCAAAATTTAAAGTTGGTTTAGATTTCAACTTCTCTCTGTCTATTGTTGTAAAATAAACAGAGTACAGAAAGGTTGGTCCCAATAAGTGTTTAAACTGATGCAACTTAGTAGTGACACCCTTGACAGAGCTGTGGTATACAGCATCCAGTATTTTTAGCTGCACAAAGTAATTTAGTAATTTGTTTCATTGGTGCTGTTTAGAGAAACAATGCCTCTGGGTCAGTAGTGCACAGATTCCTTGGATAAGCCTTGAAAGGGAAGAATTAGGATGGTGTTAGCCAAGAAAGTAAAAGAGTGAGAGAATTTTGTGTACTGTTGGAAATGGTTGAAAGTGCAAAGACTTTTTTTTTTGTTTGATGTGGAAAAAGTGACTGTACATGTTCTGGAAGAAAACTCAAAATATTGTGTGCATTAATTTATATGTTGTTTCTCTTGAAGCATACCAGAAATCATCTGGGAGAAAACACTGATCAGTAAGTTGTTTCTTTCTCTCTCGCCTTTCAGTGAAGATAAATATATTTCATTTCATAATGAAAGTTTCTGGCTTAAGCTCCTGGATAATGGTCAAAATGCTGCCAAGGTCAAAGAATTTATTTCTGTACCTATATATTAAAAAAAAAGAAATAGAATAATAAAGTTTAAGTAGATCAGTTCTTGGATGTTGGCTTTACAACACAGATCCGGGTCATTTTCAATTTAGGAGGAAGCAGAAAGCAGCTGGTCTTGGGAGCAAAATATAATGCAGGAAATCTACTTGGAAATTGAAGTATCTGCATGAATTTTTCATAAAATCTATGGCAACTGCTAGAAACCAACATCTACAAGGATGTTCCATTGACGGATCAAGAAAATAAAGGGAAGTGAAACCAATGAGATGAAGAAAGGTTGTGCAGTAATTATAGGTTTATTAGACCAGGCAATGATGGGCTGGGCTTCTTGGCTCTGCTCCTGGTTCTACTGCCATGGCTTTGGCAGGTTACTGATTTCCAGTTCAGAAGACACAACATGGTCATGGAAGCAGCCCTCTTAATTCCAAACAGGCTTAAAATTACTTACACATAGAAAAATAGGAGCTGGTGAGTTAGAGATTAGGTAGATTCTGTTTGTGGCAATTACGAAACAAACCATATGTATGCGTTACCAGACAGATAAATAATGATGAACATGGATTTGTCAAGAGCAAATCCTATTAAACCAATAAAACCTCCTTTTAATATAAGGTAATAGGTTTTATACAAAGGAGAGAAGTATTAAAAAGTTATATATGTTCATTTTAGTAAAGCTTTAGACAATGTTTCTTGTGAATAAGCAGAGACAATATGGTCAAAATTGAAAACCCCATGGTGTCAGAAAAGGCAGGGCTGAGGAAGAATTAGCAAAAAGGGGCCATTATCAAATTGAGAGATGTATTGAAAAAGGTTACTCAGGGGTCTATCCTGTGTCTGATACTCCTTATAAAACATCCAAAGAACAGAGTAGAGACTAAGCTTAATGTATTTGAAGAAGGCATGAAGAAGAGAGCAGAAAAAAAGAGTGTTAGAGACAGAATTAGAATTCAGAGGGAATTTGTCAAACTGGTGATGGGGCTTATTTTGAAGAAAAACACAAAAGATGGTATTCAATAGGTGCAATAGACATAGCATCATCAGTTCCCCAGATACAGGAAGGGGAAAAGTAAACAGGATTACAGTTGCCTAGAAAAAATGTAGAGTGAATCACAGGCTAAGCACGAGTCACCACTGTTACACTGCTGTAAAAAGGAAAATGCCATACAAATGGGGTAGAAACAGGAAAACAGCCTGAAAAATAAGTAAAGCAATTATTTTGCTGTGCTACCCCATGGTACAGCTTAAATTTTAGTGTTTTGGGGGTTTTTTTTCAAAAGTTTTTCACCCGAATCATTCTTGGCTTGAGGAATTGCATTTCCAGAATGACACTGGGTGTTTGCAGAAGACTGCAGGAGAGTTCAAGCTTGATTACCAGTCCAGAAAATATTAAATATCAGGAAATTAATGGGACTGTTTGGAATAATGAGGAAAAGATACAGGGCCTTTAATATGGAGAAGACTGCTACACAGAGGAAGCAAAGAGTCTATTCTCTGGGCCAGCAAAGACAGACCTTTCACTAATGGACTGAAATTGCATTAGGGGCATACATTAGAAAAAAAGACCTCTAGTGATAAGGGTAGAGAAACACTCAGAAAGATTGCCTGAGGAGATGGCAAAAGCACCATACTGGGAAGTCTTTAAGAACAGGATTGAAAAAACAGTTATGTTACAACAAAAGAGTAGTTGATCCTGTTTTGGGGCAAGGAAAAGTACTAGAAAGGGCGATTTCTTAAGGTCATTTTCAACCTTATGCTTCCTAGATTTTTTCTGTTCCTCGGATTTCCCTGGTTATAATATTCAGCCCACAAATTTAAACAGAAGTAGGAAGAGGTCTGGTTTGGATGTCTACATGTCAAAAAATTTAGGCAATAGCTGTAAGCTTGAAGGCATTCAGAAAACAGCTCTGGAAAGGCACTTATACAGTGCAGAATCAAAGTTAATCCATACAGTTTGTCAGGAGAAGGTGAAGGAGTAAATCTGCTGCATTTTACAAACATCTTCAAAAGGAAGGTATTTCAGTTAACAAAAAGCAGGCTTGCAATGGACAGATGCTGCAGCTAGATGAATTTACCTTTTCAAACAACATTTATATTTCTATCAGTGTTTTTTTACACCTTAAGATAGTGTGGTACGTGTTAGGGCAACTACTGAGAAATCTTCAAAAGTGCAATGATGGATTTGCCATTTCTCAAAAATAAATAAACAATAAATTTTATTCTTTGAAATAAAATGAAGATGTCTTTTTAAAAAACAACTACAGAAAGACCTTGGTGTCGGAATGGCTGGAGGAAATTCTACAGCTTTCAATATTCAGGTTAGACAAGATGATCATCATAATCTCTCTGGCTTTCAAATCTGTTTACCCAACTTTGTAGAGAGATGTAATGTTTACAGATCACTGTCAAATCTGCATAAATGGATTAGAAAAAGGCATGAATGAGCAATTACTCTTGTGACCTCCATGAGGTATAACACTTACTATTTACCAGGTCATTACATTGCAAATTGTCACTTCTTTCCTCAGTTTTAACTGCATAAATTAATCTCTTTAACAGCATCTGGAGTTCCATAGAGTAATATATTTATATTAGCAGCATTATATATGACAGCAAATATATACTATATATTATGCTATATACATCGTAAGTTATATATATGTGACAGATATATATATATATATTTTAACCGCACTAGTTTTCTTCCTTTTGTTCTAAAGAGATATGTGGGGTGTGTTTCTTTTCTCCAGAAGGTCACATCTGCAGTCAGTCACTGTCAGCTTTGTTCTGGAGTCACTGAAGGGGTAGGTGATGGTCACTAAACATCAGCTGGGGAAACCACCCACAGCAGATTCAACAAAGTGCACCACACAGGAAGTTCTTCGTTGACAGTGTTATCCAGGGCCCCTACAGATCATAAGACTCCTAGATGCTGCTTGCAGAAATAGGAGGATTTGCCTGAGTAGATGACTCTGAAGAAACTACATATGCCTTTTATAAGGCTTCTGTTCTTGCAGAGTTTAGCCTGGTTGTGCTGTTCTGACAAATTCCAAAGGACATAAAAACACTGCTCAGCAGCCTTTTAGCAACAGCAGCTTAAAATCTCCAAAGGCTAGGTGACATTTTCACAAGCAAAAGATCTGTCAGCTTGTCCTCACTTGGGGGGTTAACATCGGGGAGGTTGACTCTTCTCAAGTTCAGGTTCCTTCTTCTTAATGGTTCGCCTGTTTAGGGTCTTTTGACTTACAACAGAGGTGAATATTCAATCAAATCTGCAACTGAATTTCAGTTTGGCACGGAAATTTGTCACTTGAACTAAATCTAAACTCATGGTTGTTTATTACGAAACCTTCTGGTGAGACAGTTCCCTTTCTGGACTCCCACAAAAGTCAGTGGGTTTTTTGGGCACAGGTATCCACTCTCAGAGGGCACAGGGCTGGGACCCAGGTATGCAGAGTGCTAGGTGGGGCCTTCTGCATCCACCAAACCTCTCTAAGAGTGGTTTTATTTGGCACATCTGGTGACAGGCCTTCAATGAGAAAATTCAAACAAGCTGTCATAGAGGAAAATTGTAATTTTGAAATGGGTGGCAAATAGTTGCACTTTTTTTTTAATCTCATGCCAACTTCACTTTTCTTGGAGAACTGAGGAGCTCATTTTCCGCATTGGATCTCAGCAGAAAACTGCAGAGTTACTTGTTACATCTTTGGAAATAATTTTAAAAAATAAAGGTACTGTCTGCTTTTGTTTTTCCCCAGAAAGATTATGTGTAATGTTTTATATAAAAGAGGAAAGAGTTAAAAAAGTATTGCTTATTCATGTGATGACATATTCCAGTCTACTAATTCAACCTGAGTGGCTCTAACCTATGAAAAAAAGTGAGGAAAATTTAACACTTTTTATGGTGCTTTAAGGTTTTACAGAAGGTAATTTGTTTTCCCATTAATGTCCTGCTTTGGGCTGGGTTGGCAAAACTGAGGAATGAATTCTTCCTCCTCTGTTTTTTTTCTCTTATTGCTTTTCCTCTCCTTCCCAGTAAGATTTTGTCTGAATTTGGCTTTTGCAACCAAATATTGAACAATACCAGCAAAAAGTGAAAAAGGAGATCTCCGGACTATTTCCATAAGGAAAAGAACCAGTGTTCAGAGTCCCCCCAGGGCAGACAACAGGTGTGGTAAGAAACACTTTTACTGGTTTATTACGAAAGGAGGACGGATTTGCGTTTTTCGGGGCTGACAGCACTGCTTGAGTATTTGTGCCTGGGCTTTTGTCCACCACCCTTCCTTCTGAGCCTTCCCTCACAGAATCACAGAATGGTTGGGGTTGGAAGGGACCTCTGGAGATCGTCCAGTCCAGCCTGGAGCAGGTGATGCAGGAACATATCCAGGTGGGTTTGGAGTGTGATCATGGGGGACTCTATGACCTCCTGGGGCAGCCTCCCTCACACCCCAGGCTGGGGGTCCCCACGCTATCGTTGGGTGAGTTTCTGCCCACAGGGACAGTGCTTGGGAGTGGTTTTATTATCGTTTATTACTGTTGTTCACAGAATCACAGCATGTGCTGATTTGGGAGGGACCCACAAGGATCATCGAGTCCACCTCCCGGCCCTGCTCAGCACCATCCCCAAGAGTCACACCATGTGCCTGAGAGCATTGTCCAAACGCTTCTTGAGCTCTGTCAGGCTTGGTGCTGTGACCACTGCCCTGGGGAGCCTCTTCCACTGCCCAACCACCCTCTGGGGGAAGTGCTTTTTCCTAATACCCAACTTAAACCTCCCCTGGCACAACTTCAGGCCGTCCGCTCGGGTCCTGTCGTTGTTGTCCGTAGTCAATGCTGTTATTACTGTTTTTAGCCTTTCCCTTGCCCCTCATGCACGGAGAGCACCAGCTCCCGACGCCCTTGAGCCCTGCTGCCCGGAGTCGGGAGGGAGGAGGGCGGGGAAGAGGCGGCTCCCGGCGGGGCAGGGCTCCGGGGGGGCGCGGCTCTGGGCTCGGCGGCTGCCGGCCGCG